>JADDOH010018440.1:0-21283 GCA_016648135.1 Agrypnia vestita
TCCCAACTTTCGGACACAAAGTTGCAAGAGGCTCCTGTATTGGATAGTCCAATGAAGTTGCCGGCTATTCAAATTCCGTCATTTGATGGCAACCAGGAGAACTGGCCCATTTTTTATGAAACGGTTAAGGCCAACATTCATCAAAATAAACTATTAACCCAATCACAGAAAATGCAATATTTAATTTCAAAATTATCGCACGGCGCTCTTTATTTGACATCAGGGGTACTTCCTACGGGAGAAAATTACAATTCTTTATGGAATAGCCTCATACAAAAATATCAGGATAGAAGGGCGTTGGGTTGTTATTACTTAAAAAATATTTTCGAAATAAAATATGTCAACACCGCTGGTGGCTTAAACGCGTTTATTGAGAAATACTCTGCGTCCGTTTCCGCTTTGAAACAGCTGGGAATCGAAGATCTAACAGACTTCATTCTTTTGTATTCCGCGTTATCGAAATTGGATAGCCAAACTTCACAAATGTTCGAGATGACGCAACGTGAAAAGGAAATTCCCGCTTACCAAGATCTGGTAGAATTTTTACGAAGTCAGGTGAAAATTTTAGAACGTACAACTACTAGCAACACCGCTTCTGTTCGGTATGGTCAAAATAATTTAAATAAAAATAAGACTTACAAATCTTTCTTGACTAAAAGTACTAGAAATAATTGCTTATTATGTTTGAGAGAAGATCATAAACATTTGTACGAATGTCCAAAGTACAAAGGCATGCCGATCAACGAACGCTTTAATTTCATAAAGACCAAAAATGGTTGTATTAACTGTCTAAGTTACTCGCACATTATAAAAAATTGCAAATCAACGCGTAATTGCAAAAAATGCAATAAACGACATAATACGCTTCTTCATTTTGAAGATAATAATCGAGATGATGCGCATCCAGTAGCATCTATATCACTGGTTACCGCGCGAAACCAGTCAAAATCTTATTCGCCTAGTGCTAATATTTTATTGTCGACCGCCCAAGTATTAGCTTACAAAAATCAAAATGAAAAACGGTTAATACGATGTCTAATTGATAGTGCATCGCAAAATCATTTGCTCACAGTAGCGTGCTGTGATGAGATAAATTTAAAAATCTCGCCGCTTTACAATGCGGTCCTCAAGGGTGTAGGCAATAGCTCGCGTCCAATAAAAGGATACACTAATTTCATCATACAATCACGAGTAAATTCACAGACTTATAATATCCAGGCTTTGGTTGTTGACAAAATCACCAATAACCTACCTGTGCAATACATTGACACGGCAAATCTGGCTTATTTAAAAAATGTTCAACTCGCTGACACGGATTGGAATATACCGAAGCCGATCGATTTAGTTTTAGGTGCAGAATTATTCCCGTATCTTATATTAGGTGGTCGAATAAACGCACCCTCTCCCGCTCCGCCGTTGTTAGAAACGACTTTAGGCTACATCATAATGGGCGAGATGTCTATGGAAAATCCCAAAAAGGAAGATTCTACTTTAACTCTTCTATCTCTAAATGATGGTGATTTACAGACTTCTCTACAAAGTTTTTGGCATCTAGAAGAGATTCCAACTAGGCAGTTCCTGAGCCCCGAGGAGACGACCTGCGAAAGGTTATACAGCGCATCTGTAAATAGAGATGAGGCTGGACGTTACTCGGTCGCATTACCTTTTCGTGGAGATTCAAAGGAATTAGGTAATTCACGAAATACTGCGTATCGCCGACTTATCGCTCTAGAGAGGAAATTCACACAAGAACCAAAACTTCGTGAAAATTATAATAACGTAGTAAACGAATACATTGAAAAGGAGTATTTAACTGAGATTACCGCAATCGATGTCTCAAACGAGGGTTATTACATACCGCATCATGCCGTCATACGCCCAGATAAGCCAATGCCGCGAATTGTACTCGACGCAAGTTCAAAAACCCATACTGGGAAATCATTGAATGATGTATTATATGCTGGGCCTAACTTACAAGCAAACCTTTTCTCTCTTTTACTTGAGTTCCGGTTATTCCCTGTAGCTATGACCGCGGACATAAAGCAGATGTATTTACAAATTGGTACATTTCAAAACGATCGTAAATATTTAAAGATATTATTTCGTTTTAGCGACTATAGCAACGAGACGATCAGAGTATTTCAATTCAACCGCCTTCCATTTGGCCTCAAACCTAGTCCGTATTTAGCTTTGCGTACTATTCGTCAGCTAGCATCAGACATGCGCTTTCAGTACCCTGATGCCGCTGCAGTCGCCGAGTATAAACTTTACATGGATGACTTGGTGCATTCAATGCCTGACGACGAATCGGCCATCCGCACCTCTCGAGAGTTAATCTCGTTATTCAAATCAGGATCCTTTGAATTAATTAAATGGTCGAGTAATTCTTTGGCATTACTCAATGACCTCCCGCATTCTCATCGAAGTTCAGTGGATTTCACAAATGAGAACAACAGCACTAAAGTTCTAGGTTTATCTTGGGAACCTGCTGAGGACAATTTCTTCTTAACAACTCTGCAGGTCCAAGAGACATGTACAAAGCGAAGCATACTTTCATTAGTGGCTCGTTTGTTTGATGTTCTAGGCATCGTGGCCCCAGTAATCCTGTATGCCAAATTGCTCATTAAGGAGCTCTGGTTGTGCGATATTGGTTGGGATGATGTACCTCCTGAGAGCATCATTCAACGCTTCACTGCACTTACGAGTGAATTTCACTTGCTCTCGACTTTGAGAATTCCGCGCCATATTGGTGTTCTAAAGGACAGTACAGTTTGCATCGTCGCCTTCTGCGATGCGAGTATGAAAGGTTATGGTTGTGTCATTTATTTGCACTCCACAGATTTAACCGGGAACGTATCAGTCAGGTTATTGTGTTCCAAGTCTAAGGTTTCACCAACAAAGATAATTTCACTCGCTCGTTTGGAGTTATGCGCTGCCCTTTTGATGTCGAAGTTAATAAAGACTGTTCGGGATATTTATAGTTCACGCATCACCATCGCAGGAACATATGCATTCTCGGACGCTACAATTGCCTTGTCATGGATCCACTCTTCCCCGCATAGATGGTCCGTATTTGTGAGCAACCGCGTAGCTCAATGCCAGGAAAATGTACAACCCCAAGATTTCTATCATATCGCAGGCATTGAGAATCCTAGTGATTGTCTATCTAGGGGCATGTTACCATCTCAATTGGTAACCCATGACTTGTGGTGGAACGGGCCTGCATGGCTACGTTCTGTCATTTCAAGTTGGCCTATCCAACCATTCTTACCTACAAAATATGAGGCACTCCCGGAATTTAAATCCACAACTTTGATTACCGCTAAGATTGTGCCTTGTAGTTTTTACGAATTAGCTCAAAATATCTCTCGTTGGGATAAACTTCTGCGCATCATCGTATACTGCCTCCGTTTTATGAAAAGATTACCTCGTTCCCCAGCAATTGGAGTCGCTGACTTACTTGCCGCTGAAAACACGGCTATTCGTGCCGTTCAAAATGTTCATTTTGCTAAGGAAATGGCGGATCTAAAAGGAGGAAAAGGCTATTCTAAAAGGTTAAAACGTCTTAGTCCTTTCATAGATGAGGATGGTATTTTGCGGATTGAAGGAAGATTATCCAATTCAGGTCTTCCTTTCGAGGCAAAACATCCTGCTCTGCTCCCAAAACCATGACCACGTAGTCGCCCTTATAATAGATCACCATCACCAATTGCATCTTCACACTGGGCCAGGATTACTTTCATCAATCCTTCGTCAACGCTTTTGGATCCTTTCCGGAAGAAGCGTTATTAGATGGAGAGTGAGAAAATGTAATAAATGCTTTCGCGTTTCTCCTCTACATCCCACGCCTAAAATGGCTAATTTGCCAGCCTACCGAATTCAGGAAGCAAAGGCTTTTACACACACAGGGGTAGATTATGCTGGTCCGCTAAATATAACACTCCAACGCAAGCGTGGACAAAGGTCGCAAAAGGCCTACATCTGTATTTTTGTCTGCTTGACAACGAAAGCTGTTCATATCGAACTAGCATCAGATTTATCCTCGGACATCTTCCTAGCTGCATTCAAACGTTTTATAGCACGTCGAGGACCCGTATCTTGTCTGTATTCCGACAACGGCTCGAACTTCATAGGTGCCAAGGCACAGTTAGATGAATTTTATAAATTAATCTTGTCCTCGGACTATCAAAACGCTATAAAGGATGAGCTTATTAAACGACGCATTTGTTGGAAATTAATTCCACCGCATAGCCCGCACTTTGGAGGGATCTGGGAAAGCAATATAAAATGTTTTAAAACACATCTATACCGCGTAATCGGAAGTCAGTTGTTGACTTACGAGGAACTCTTCACAGTTCTTACACAGATCGAAGCGTTGCTCAATTCCCGGCCACTTTGTGTTATGTCTGAGGATCCGTATCCTGAGGCGCTGACACCAGCACATTTTTTAATGTCATCACCACTCCAGTATCTTCCGGTATCGGACATTGCTGACGATACGCGGAGTCTTTGGACACGCAAACAACTACTAGATAACTTAGTTAGGTCATATTGGAAAAAATGGCATCTAGAGTATTTACACACTCTACAAGTCCGACAAAAATGGTGTACTCCAGATAATCCCGTCACCGTCGGTAAAGTCGTGCTAGTGGGTCAGGATAACGCACCACCGCTTAGCTGGCCTTTAGGAGTAATCTCTCAAATATATCCAGGTTCAGATAGTGTAGTGAGAGTTGCTCTAGTGAAAACTGAATCCGGTTTTTTCAAGCGACCAGTGGTGAAACTTTATCCTCTCCCGACCCAATAAATAGCTCTTAGTTATATATTATTTTTATTTATTTTTTTCACGCCTCTTAGTGTACAATAGCTCTTAGTTATATATTATTTTATTTTATTTTCATTCACGCCTCTTTGTTATTGTTCGATGTATTAATTACTTATATCGCAGCATTTACGTGCTTTTCTTATTTGCGTTTCATAATTTACCGCTGAATATGTCAGATTGACACATTTTTAATTTACTCATATATTATATATCGGGACTGATATTACGCTGTCTCTCTTTTTTCTATATCATAATTTAGTCGTTATTGCGATAAGGAAGTTGCATCATGCGTTCGGATGATTTTTTATTAATTTTGAAAGCTCTGTGAGCTTCCAAGGCGGGGAGCATGGTCGGGCCATATCTATATTTGGAATATATAGCGAACGCCTTTCATTGAGAAATTAGGCAAGCCGCGTTACCTGTCTCCGCCAATGACGCGAGACCCAGCAGGGCCGGCAGTAGTACATATTGGACCGCCGCTGTGAGTACATACTCGTTCGCCATCGCCGCCGTGTGACATTTTTTACGCACGTTCCGCAATAACCTCAATTTGTCGTTCGATCTTAAAACCGCCTTTTCAAATCCGTTCTTCGCAGTGGATTTGTTTACATTATTGGTGAAGACGGCCACCCGCATCTACAGTCCACTCAATCGCATTTCATCAGGTCGCAGTTCAATAAATCGAAGATAACCAGGAGGTAAGTGTCTTGCATGTTTTCTCAGTTACGGGCCTTTCGCTACGTATTGGACATCTTGCTTGCCCCTTGGAAGTTTCCGTATAGTTGGACGCTCAAAGCGCACCATTTAAACCATAACCTAACCGCCTCACCACATGGGTCCGATCAGTCGGCTGTATGTTGATAGAATATCAAATTGGAAACAATACAAAAGAGAAATGGAGTATAATAAAAACTTTATGGGTTAGTTTTTCTTAAATAACTCTCTCAATATATATATAATATATATATATATATATATATATTTATAGCATATATATATACTACTATATATATCTTATAATTTATATATTTTTTTTTCTTTTTCTTCCTACGTTCCTTTTGAATCTCTTCGATGCCTAGCACCTCTATCCATTTTATAATATGATTCTTAAATATTAGGTATCCCATTAGCTGCATCCTTTATTTCCATTCTACAAAAATATTCGAAATTTGCTTTAGTTCATGTTTGTATATTTTGGTGGTCCGTGAACTAAACGCATTTTCTTTATCTTGCTATCTTTGCTCTGTGCAGGTTGCTGTATTCAGTTCTGCCGATCAGCGTGGCCTCCGAGCTGCGCCACGGCCGGCCCGTGGCAGCGCGCCGCTACGACGTGGTGACCCTCCTGTTCAGCGGGGTGGTGGAGTTCGCCAGGTTCTGCTCCCAGAACACCGACCCCAGGGGGGCCATGAAGATCGTGAGGATGCTCAACGACCTCTACACGACGTTCGACGTATTGACGGACCCGAAAAAGAACCCCGACGTCTACAAGGTAAGAAGCGAATTGAGAGATAAGAGACAATTTTACTTGTATTGTTCTATGAATGAATGGTAGGTAATAATATCAGTACCCTCAAGACACTTTATTTCTCATACGTTCATACTATTTTAGAATATGTATCTCAGGTGTGGAATCCAGGTTATACAGTACACGAAAATAGAATTGAAAGCATCCAAAACAGATTCCTAAGATACCTAGACCTCCGTTCATTTAGATCTCATATAAGCAATGAAGACTCTGCGAAGTTTTTTAACATGCAGACCCTAACTCGTCGAAGAAACATAGCTGACGCGGTGATGCTATTCAAAATAACACACAATCTAGTTGATAGTCCGGAACTTCTTCAACGAATATCTTACCACATCCCAACTCGCAATAACAGACATTCACCTACTTTTCATCTCCCCTTTTGTAAGACCAACTCAAAACAAAACTTCTTTATGTACAGATCCACAAATTCATTTAACACAAACTATCACCACATTGACATTTTCAACGCAACAATAAGAAACATAAAACAAACAATATCTACACTACCGCACCCAAACTAATTTGTACATTATATCTTCCCTTCTACTCCCGTCCCACATTCCCCTCCACCCTCTCCACTCGCTATTAATGATGTTAAAGTAAATTTTTAAATTCAGTGTAAAATTTTTAAGTTTGTTTTGCTGTTAATTTTTCCCTAACAAAATAAATAAATAAATAAACACACAAATACACACACTCACACAAACTCATTATTGGACATGTTTTTTCTTATCTTTTTATCGATTGTATATATGTGTTTTCTTGTAATTGGCCCAAAACTCTGTATATCAATTATTGTTTTTTTTCAAGATTGATTAATTATATGGCTGTAAGAAAACCAATAAATGAAAATAAAAAAATAAAAAATAATAAAAATACGTAACAACAATGCAGGTATTGGTTGTACAAGTACTTTACAGGGTTATCTCTACGACAGGATGCAACGAATAAGTACCTGCGCACAGTGCGCGCGGGTATTTAAACCATTCTTGCCTACCATACGTACACATAAATGATTCCTGTTCGCGTATGCGTCTAAAACTCTATTCTTACATCGGTACTCACGGACATTACATTACTAATAGTTTTTTTAATGGATGAAAGAAAGTTGAAGTAAATATATTTCGAGCGTTGATGGCAATAGAAACAGAGGGCAAGGTCAGATTTATTTATATTTATTAGAAAAACCAACAGCTAACAATTATTAGGTAAGTAGAAAGAATTGGGAACGTAAAAGCCAATTATAGGTTTTCACTGGCAAGATAAGCTAAATGTTTGAAAATCGCCATGTTAAAAACTTCAGCAACCAATGATCATGCATGAGAATGTCTATGATAGTGGATGAGCTAAAAGCTGTGTAAGAAGACATTTAAGGATGGCTTCTATGCCCTTCTAACAGCTGTAGAAGTGGACAAAAGTTATACCACTAGGACGCTGGACACTTCTCCCTTGGGATTCCAAGCGAATGTGAAGCAGTAATTGACGTAAACATTCAAGAACTTTCTGATGGACGATTTGAAGTATATTGCAGAAACAAGAAACCTCCCTATGTGATTTTGTGCCTTAGAGTCGTTGCAATTGCAATGAAGGGCTTCTTCGGAAATGGCATTAACGTTGCGCGCGCGAACGATTTTTTTAGCAGACTGCACGCTGACTAATATATATTGTAAATATAATAATAACATCATGCATTAAGCTTGTGGGCACTTTTTGCCTCTTTTTGGGCTTAAATTAAATATTCAAAATAAATGTACAATCATTCATATTGTTCAGGTGGAGACAGTCGGTGACAAATACATGGCAGTGTCGGGACTTCCGGAAGCCTGTCCAGCCCACGCCAGGTGGATAGCCCGCCTCGCCCTGGACATGATGGACCTTGCCAAAGAAGTCACCATTGACGGACTTCCAGTTGTAAGTCTGCGTCATGCTTACAGTGTTCAGTTTATAAATATAAAATAATCTTATCATTATTTCTAGATTGTCGTACACCTTTACACTACCTTATTTTTCTTCTTTTTAATAAAATAGAAAGTCTCTACATTTTACAAATCTGTACATTTTGATTACATATTAGTATCCTAATATATAAACCTTTGCATATTTCCTTGTAGTTTAGAATAATAAAACTGTCATTATTATTCCATTTGACAATCTTGACTTTAATTATTTAATGGAATTAATAAATTCAACAAACTTATCGCAGCGTAGAAAAAATTTTGATATCCTATTATTTAAATTTAAATTTATTAAAATAATAAAGGGGCTTGTGGATTGCACTAGTTTGGTGAACATGTACTGAAATGAAATTAATACACCTATTTATATCGCATTTTTATTTTTGTATTTTAATTTTTTCCACCTTCCAAAACAAAGGGATAATTTTTAAAGTGTATTATTTGTTCCTCTCAGGGAATCACAATCGGAATTCATTCAGGAGAGGTGGTGACAGGAGTCATCGGCCACAGGATGCCCCGCTACTGCCTGTTCGGAAATACCGTGAACCTCACCAGCCGCTGCGAGACTACAGGAGTACCAGGAACAATCAACGTCTCTGAAGACACATACAGGTTAATATAACTTTTTTTAAGCACACAATTATTTAACTCATTACAAATTGATTGATTATGGATTACATTTCAGATTTTTAAAAGCTAAAACATTTCCTTTTGATATTGCCCAAATTTTGGAAATATTACGCAACGTAATTGGATATATTAGTTAAGCAAGTGTGTTTTTACGTGCTTTTAATTAGCTCTCTTTGTGTGTTTGTTTGTTGTTGTGGTGGAATTTTATAATTATTTTTTTACCAACTTCCCTACTAGCTAGAGCTCTGAAACTTTTAACATTTACATAAAGTGGATGACCGTACATTATTAAATCATTTTCGGTGTGATTTGATCATTAGATGAATAATTTTCTATTATTATTGAACATTAAAAGTATCTACGTAGCTTTCAGATATATCATTAAAAAATGTTCCAATCTCTAGTATTTTAATTTTACTCGGCTGATTCAATTTTGACATTAGGCGTAGGAAAAATGTCAAATACGATAAAGGTTATGTTGAAATTAAATTTGTTATACTTCAGGGTAGCTTGGATTTAGAAAAAACGGAAAGGGGATATTTGTAAAACACCCAATAAACAATGGATTAGGCGTGATATGAGGAGTGAGAAGGCTTCAAAGAGTGAAAAGGTACAATTAGAATATGAAGAAATTAATGAGATTTTTTTGAGAGATAGTGATATCAGTATTTTTAAAACTAATTAGCATGTGTTATATAAGAAGGAAATATCTTCTGCCAGATAAAATTTTATTAATCTTACTTGCTATTGCTATGAATATATTGCAAGCTGTAAGTTCATATTCCGTCAGAAGTGTTTTTATAGTATTGATGAATATTTGGTGGATTTGGTGGTGGAATAATAAGCCATTTGTCTCCATGCTGAATTTCTAAGACAGATATGTCAATTATTTTAAATTTATTTTATTCAGCTTTAATGTACGAAAAGATACATGTGAAAATTATTATAGGTACCGTGCCTGTCTCACTTGAAGGTTGAGATAGGCAAAGTTTACAGGAACGTATATAATTAATGTGTAACATGAAATAAAAATAAAATATAAACATAAGATATCAATTCTAAAATATAATACAGTAAATAAATGTAGCTGAAAGTTAAAAATGGTTAGTTAATAATAAAGTACAGAAAAATAAGTATAATAGGTTAAAATAATGATACTGACTCGGGTAAGCAATAAAATACCTATTGTAGAAATCAATTGTAAGTACACATAATTCAAATCGTTAATCAAAAAATTGTCCAATTTTCTCTCAGTAAATTTATTCAAATAATGTTGTCAGCCAATCGACTCTCTATAATTGATAATGATGTTTAATTTGGATAAGCGCAGCAATATAGTTCAACCCATCTCTCCAAATCATGTTTTAACAATTCTTTGATTTCAGGATATTAAATTATGGCCGTGCTGTCCAAAAATTTGTTAAATAATTGATTACCAAAATATCTGAAAGATCTTATACTAAATTATTATTTTATTTGTTTTAATATAGGGTACAAATACAAATCTTATGTTTACATATTAAATTGACATTTTTTTAAATACTTTGTTAGTCATGTAGACCTCATCAGTGAAGAGAAGGTCTTGAGTCTGATATAGAGCTCATTGTTATAGCGTCTAGGTCAAAATTCATTTCCTTAAATGCATTGGTCTATTAAGCTTTTTTTACGCTAAAACTTTACTAGTTCTGGACAAAAGTCGAGATTTTCTTATATTTTAGGGGTAGAAATAGCAATATGTATAAGATAGGGCAGTCTGGATACGATTAAATAGACATAATTAGTCCTCGCATAGATCTAAGTATCTGTGCAGACAGCTCGGTACCGGTAATTTCCTTATACCAAATGGAAGCTGAAAATTTTTCCATAATTGTTCCCGTACTGCACATCGACTCAAGTGCTTCAGTTCTGCTGGTCTAAGACCACATCTTGACGAGGGTATTAAATGATCTTCCATCAAAAAAGGATATCTCTCCAACATAGTCCTTCGTTGGAAGTTATAATCTTCAGGGTAGTCAAAATCTCTGTACTCCTTCATATCTACTGTAAGGATCACAGTTGGAATCGCCCTCAACATTATTCGCAAACAACTGACCAATTCGTACGGATATTTCCTGTTCGATTCCTTCAATCTATCCAAAATAGTTTCAACGGGATTTGTGGAATTACTGCCATTGGCATTGGCGAGATTTTCGCAAGTTAGCCGAGCCCCGAACCTCAGCAAGATCATCAGCATTTCCGAGCCGCCGATTTGCACCACGACGCGGACTGGCGGCGCGCGGCCGCAGCTTTCCAGGGGAACGTCGATAAAACGACTGACTGTATTACCGTCGGTGTACTCGAGTCCGGCGTTCGTCGCGTGATCCAAGAAGTAAACCAGCGCATGAACGTTTTCTTCTTTATCTTTGAAGTCTGACTTCCAGCCGGCGATAAAGTGTGGCGCTGTTGTTCCGAAAATTGCACCTGTAATGTAAAATAACTTTTATTATAACCATCAAATCACGCGTCAGTATGTCTGTGAGTGAGAAAACAGAATATCATAGATGGCATATTCATTGAGTCATTGAGTATTGTATGTAAAATATTGCCTATTATATGGATGTAAAATGGCATGTAACATGTTTGTATTGCCTGTGCTAGTTAATGAATATGGTCAAATGAACATTATAAAAATTAAGATATTATTTATAAAATAAAATCTCTTGTTTTAGTTTAGCGAGGACAAATATTTTATTTACATTGGACCGCTCTTACGTATTGTAGGTACAATTTATATATCAAAAAAATTAGTGTCGCTTTGGAAACTATCTAACTAACAACTAGGTACGTCTGTCTGTAATCACGTCTGCTTTTCCGCAGGGGCAGAGAGAGAGGATAGATCGCCACACTCTTCTGCCCTGGCACACCAATCTTACCTCATCTATTTACATACAAATTCTTTTTATGCTCATCGATTATTGACGTTTTTAACAAGGGCGTAGGTACACAAATATTTAGTTTACGCCAGATATTTTCCTGTTGCCTTCAACAATCACTTTATGTGTTCATATTTCTCTATGTTAGTCACGATACTTACTTAACGTAGAAGAGGCTAACGAAAAATTAAAACGTATAGATAAATACGTCAACGAATTAGAACACAGGAAAAATACGCCAACTAAAATTAAAACGTGCTTAAAAATATAAAAAAAATTAAGCGTACAACATTCCTACACCAAAATATATTAAATGAACATACCTTTAAATTTCTTTATTTTGCAATTCACTTTGTTTTAACCAATATTAATTTATATTACAAAAATTATACACATTTCGGGAGCGATACTCCCTTTTCAGGAAAAGAAATGTTTTTAAAATTAAGTATTTTTATATTTACTTTTTTGTATACACATAAAATATTACAATGGCGGGCTTATTGCCACTAAACGATTTCTTCCAACCAACCACATAATAAATTATTTCCCCTAAAATGGATCAGTTCAATAATATTACCAGACAAATAGAAAATTGTTAGGGATAAGGAAGGGATCAATTAGTTTTTTTTTAAAGCATTTTTAAATGGTGTTTAAAGATGTTATAAATAAAATAATAAACACTGTTTAATCCACTTTAGCCAGAAAGGTCGTAATAACACGACAAAATACCCCAAAGACACTAACCAGAAGATCCAGTAACTATGTTCTCAGAACACACCTACATAATTTTAATTCTAATTCCTAAAAAAACATTCCAATTGGAATTTTTTCAGGGTTTTTATTATTTTATTTAACTTGTATCAAAACGAATGAATTTTTAGTAATCGATATAAGTTACTGTAATGATAGTCCAATGTTTTACAAAAAATATGTAAGAAATATTTAAAAAAAAATGCAAACTTTGATGTCGCATATCTGCATAACTATTGGTATTTGGTCATGATAGCTCGAACATTTTCGACTCAAAATCAAGGCGGGAATATAGTCCTGCGAGGTTATTAATGTTTTACAAATAACCCTGTATATTTAAGAAATAAATTTCTCATTTACTGGTTTTTAAAGGTACGCTTATCAATTCTTGCAAAGGCGAATTGAGGCAATTATTTTCAAGAGTGAAAGGAAAAGTTAAAGTTTGTGACAAGGCAGGGTTCCCTCACCTAGGAACAGCCTTTCGAAGGTCTTCTCACAGCAGTAGATCTCGTCCAGCAGTCTGGCCACCGTGAAGTTATCCTGGAGGCTCCAGTCGAAGGCGAGCTTGAGCGCGATGTACAGGATGTTGTGGTACTTGCCCATGAGGCAAACTTGGCCATTTTCGTTTTTGGAATTCTCGTGGTGGCGCAGAGCAGCAAGGACGAAATGGCGACACGACGAATCGTAGTCGGCTCCTTCCGTCTCCCCTGCAAAGTTATGTGATATTTTTTATCACAAGAGGTGTGGAAAATTATACCTTATAAATTATAAATTATAATTTACGCGTCAACAGGCCAAGAGGCCCAATTACAGAAGGAAACACATCGCAAAATACCCAGGCTTGAGTAAATCACATAGATTAATTGTGTACTCATCGGGAATCGAACCCGGAACCCTCGGTGTGAGTAGCCTGCGTCATAACCACTGGGCTATTTTGAAAATGTTCAAAATTTTCAATAACACAGATCATTAATCAAGATATTATATATATTATCGATGCCTCATAGAGATGTTTTAATATGGGAAAGTACGTATGAAAGTTTTTTTTGGGTGTTCATATGACTAACGACCTATCGTATGGCTGGCTTAAGTGATCACTTTACACAATGTAGCGTTCACCAATTCCACCCATGATAGACTACCACATCTGTCAAATTTGCATTTGCAAGTTGTATATGTATATATGCACACCTTGTTTCGTATGTGAATTGTATTTTTACTTTCGCCATCTGCCGTCGAAAACTTTGTCATTCCCATAAACCAGGAGAGATGATTGGAGTTTTTAAAGCAATATCCTTTATCTGTGTGTATGAAATTCTTCCAAATTATTAATATTACACTATAATATGCCTGAAAATCATTTAAATTTTCTAACTCCTTTTTAGATTAGTTTGTTATATTTTCAGAATATTTTGAGTATTTAAGTCATTCTAAGAAGTTATACCACCCTCGAAAAGTAACATTTAGGTAGAAATTGGGTGATTTTTTCTAAGGATGTGATTATTTTATTTTTTTATTATTGGCACTTAACGTTTGTATTAAAGTACACAGAGAATGTACCTACTTTATTTTTTCGAAGTTTTTAAAAATAAGCAAAAAATGGCTACATTATGTCTATTTCCGTAGTACTACTCCTCCTCCGTGACTGACATGCAACATTCCGATGTATGTTTATTCGACACAGAAAAGGAGGTTAAAATATTTTTTTTTTATTTTTTTTCCAAATTGTTTCCAATTGTACAAAAAAAGAGATTTTTTTCCAAATAGCTATGCTACATTTAAGATATTTTATTTCTATCATCATGTACTTATTTAGAAATGAAGTACCTGCATTGAATCATATTCGCTGAAGCTTTAAGATACCTGTTTCTGAAACAGTCATTTAAATTATTCCTTGCATTCGAAAGATCATCTTCGCTCTAAAAATAACTTTCTGGTAGATTGGACAAATGAGACCAAACCTGTTTCATATTTGTGTAAAATAAATGCACATTGGTTTGCAGCATAAATCATGATATAATATTTTTAGTCCTTTTAATACATTTTTTTCTTGTTGGATGTTTCCTAACAGCAGTGTCATGTTTCGAATGTCTGTACGAGTGAATACACGTAGTCTTAATATAGAAAAATTGTACGTCTCCTGCATTAATAGTACTTAGATTTCTAACTGAACATAATCTACTCCATAAATAATACATTTCTTTTTCTTCTTTCACTTCTCCTATTTCCCATTTCACTTGGGGTCGGTCTTCTTATTATTTTTTCCACGATCAAATTAGAATTTGATGGTTTTTATTATTTTATTTGACTTGTTTTAAAAGTAATAAATTGCTCATATTCGATTTAAGTTACTGTAATTATAGTCCAACGTTCAACAAAAAAAGCAAACTTTGATGTCGCATATCTCCATAACTATTGAACATTTTCGACTCACAATCAAGGACGTAGTATAGTTCTGCGAGGTTAATAATGTTTTCCAAATTACCCTATTTATATTAAAATGGCTTTGAAACAAATCAAAATATCCAGATAGTAAAATCTTGATCCCTTCAATAATTTAGCAATTTTAAACGAATTGTACCAATTTTTAAATGATAAAATTTTTTTAAAAACCTCTAAATAAATTACAGGTACACATAATTCTTTTTACACACAACTGATTTTACTATAACTCCGTTTTAATACTTGGGTAGGCGGACAGGGTAGAAACCCACTTATATGTCTTCTCGTGCACACTTACGATTGTTGAAGCTTTTAAGAGAACTGATCATGCCAGGTATTTCATTTTGTTCCTTTGTCTTCAACAATCACCTTTTACACTTTTCCTTTCTTTACCATCCTTTCCTAACTTTTACGTTCCGCGTTACCAGTTTTTTTCTCATTCACGTATACATATGCGTATTAAAAAATAAATCCTTTTTTTAACAGTTCTCAATCAGATACTCAGTTAAGATGACATCTAAATTACTTTCAATAAAATAAAAAGACATCACTGTTTCCTAAAAAATTACAATTACTCCGAATTTTTCAACCACATAAAACATACCAACTATTTTCTCGATTATTAACATTTCATAATGCATCTCCGATCCTAGCCTCGTTTCCGTTAAAAATATATAAAATACTTCCCACTACGCGGCTCTTGACAAAATTCATTCAATCTATTCGGTTAATTATGTCAAGGTTAGGTTAATTATTTATAAGTGCTCCTTTCGAAATTATAGAAGTAATAAATAACTCAATTATTGTGTATACAGTACAATGCTTAGATAAAAATTATCTTTTACACGAAGCAAACACTTTGTAGTAAGACATAATATATTTAAAATAAAATAACACTTTGTTCAACTCCACTTTACTGAGTAAATAGAAAATAGTTCGTGTTTATTCAGTAAGGTGGTGTTAATCATCATTATCATTTTTGGCTCTACAACCCCCGGTGTGTCTTGGCCTCCTCAAGAGTCTTCCTCCACTCATCTTGGTGGATCTCTCTCCAGTTCAGAAGCTCCAAGGCAGATATATCTTTGAGAATGTCGCTCTATCTTAATTTTGGCCTTCCTAAACTCCTTCGCCCTATTAGTCTTTCAGGTTCAGCAGGGAATTTAGTGCTTGATCTACTGTCATTCTCTCCACACGACCCAGCCATCGAAGTCCAAGGTGGCGTTAAACGTGTTAATTTATTTAAATATTAAAATTATCTTTAAAATTAAAATTTTGTACCAAAAAGTGCCAAAAATCATTGAATGATATCAAAGTGACTTTTGTTCGCTTAATCTTGATACAAAAAATAACTACCTTTAGCACATCCTGCGATGACAGTCCAAAAATATTGCACCAATTCTCTTCTCTTGCTCCGGGACAAGAGACTGTCTCTGTCTAAATTTTTGAAAATCTCTTCAAAATAACAATCCATGAAGACCTCCATATTTAACCAATACTATTGTATAAATTGAACACTAATTTCCGTTCACAAATTCATGCATTTCACTATAATTTTTAATACTTCACGTTTGCAAATTTGACAGAGTGGTATATTTGACATTTGGCAAAACAATATTTTATGTTCTTTTTCAAAACTTGCATTTCAAAAATAATTCAACTGACGTTATTCGAATGAATTACAAGACAACACTGAAACTCGGTTAATGTTTCGAAGAATTATTAAATCGAGTCCCCTTCGCATATTTCTGTACTCACCCCGGTTTGCTTGGTGTTAGGGGTGCCATTAAGTATTCAAAGAAAATGATGTATCGTTTTATTGAAAAATATATTTTTGGTCATTTTTGTCAAAACTATTATGATCATGGGCGTCAAAGTAAAAAACAATCTCTCGATTCAATAAAATCACTCAAATTAATTATACACATAAAACTGAATGTCTGTCGTACACGCTTTGACTGATTTAAACCAAATTTTTCAATCTAATTTTTGAGAACACTGAGGAAAGTAAGGCAATCTCAATCCACCTCCATGAATATAATTGTATTCCTTACCTGGACCAACTATGACGATTTACCTCTCTTAATTGTTCCGAACTTTTCTTTCTCAATAGCTTCTGCATCAGTTCTACTTCAGCTTATTTAAGCATATTTTTCTCGGCCGTCAGTTTCTTATTTATTTCCTTTTATCACTGTGTTTAAGAATATGTTATGTTAGTGTCCAAAAACATTCATAGGTTTACACGTCCGTTCAGAATCTTTTAGTTTTGTGTTGTCTGGGGTAATATGCCATATTTTTTGGTCAGAAAGGTCGGAAAAAATACGGCGTATTACCCCAGAAAACATAAACCAGAAATTTTTTCGCATCTACTTGCTTTCTTACATTCTGTTACGATGAAAACGTTCCCTCGAGCAGTCCCGTACAGTTAAAAATATTTGGAACCTTCTGGAGTATTTTGGAGCCGTATGGAATGTCCTGAAACATTTCGGAAAAGTCGAGGGTTCACAGGCGCGGGGGGCTCACGGATGCGAGGCACAGCGTAGCTTTAGATAACACACCACCGGGTGGTCAGCGAATTCAAGTTTAAGCCGTGCGACATAATATGGAGCGAATTCGCAAGTGATCATTTTCGGGCGCGAACACAATATAAAGTTCTGATATATAAAAATATTTGTTAAATATTTCCAAATTAAGTTACCAAAATGTTCTATTCGAATCCCTTGTGGTGCAGAGTAGCAAATAGGTGATTAACTGTTTATAGAAGTACACAATAGAATATTTTCGTAATAGGATGTCTAATCAACTCGTTTCAGGATAATAAAACGATCTCAGCATCCTATCTGTGACACACACCATATTCTTGAGAATTCGCGAAACATCTAGAAAATTGGGTCTTATAAATACGCAGCAGTATTGATGAATATTTCATACAGTTCACCTTATTCATTATTATTTTTTAATAATGTTACATATGTTAATTTATAATTACATTTATCGTTATTATTCATTAATAATGTAATATCGACTGTGCTTTTGATATAAATTAAATAGTTATATTTAAACCTACTCATAACGGCAATAAATAAATAAAAAAATGTTTAATTTTTCATTGAGTAAAAATATTAGTTTTAGCAAACGGCAGGTATTTATGCTTTAATCTAGCAATTCTGTACGAGTGTATATGGGGTTGGATGCATACGAATACTTTATTATTAAATAAAAGTTTTTTTTTACTTTACTTTATAATAAACTTGTTAGAATAATCGAATCCCTGTGGTGAATAGGGATTATTTTTATATTTCCACCCAGTAGATTAAAGAAACCTTTTATTCCTTGTATACAGGCTGATTCAAAGTTTAAATTAATTAACTTATTTTTAAGCAATAATGGTGGACGGATTTATTTGTAACATTTATATTACTATAATTAGAATTACATGTGAGTTAATTTATTTATACACTTTGAGACTATTGGGTAATATTTTTTTTAATTAAACAAAACCTACATCGAGAATAAATTTCTTAAGGGAAGTCTAGACTGGATTAACAAGAGGAAGAGAAATAGGTTAGAAGAGAAAAATAGAAGAAAAAGAAGAATCAGTGTGAGGTTTTGGAGAAGAATGTGAACAGACTAAGCTGGATCGAGAAAATAACTATTGGGCAGGTTCTGAAATTTGAGACTTTATATGAAGGATTCGTCTCAGTCAAATGTTTGAGATTCTCCTAGATCCTTAGTTCGTGTTGTTGAGATATTTGTGCGTCTCGGTGTTCAACATCATATTTCAAAGGCGTCATCGATACACCACTTCTCTTTAGCTTTAAAGGCTCACATAGAGGATATATTTTCTGGACTTATTTCTATATATTTTAGTTTTTATTTATTTATTTATTAACGCCCCTAATGGCTGTAACAAAAAATAGGGTAGGTACGCAATAAATGGCAATTTTACAATGTTAACAAAAAAGGAACTAATTTTTAAAAATTTTAAACAATGCATGTAAATTACACGGAATTGTCGATAATCAATTGCGTTTTGAAATTATGTGTAAAATTTACATTAAATAATGGACACTTAAAACAGTGTGTTTAGAAATTGTTACATAATGAACGACCAAGAAATACAAACAATAAGAAAATAATAAAATAAAGTAGAAAGCAAGTACACGTCAAAAGCATAAGCTTATTAAGCATAATAATAATAAAAAAATCATAACACACATTTTTTTTAAATGTTTAAATCAGAAAAATGTAAAATTTAAAAATTTAAATTTATATGATAAAAATTAACATAAAATTTGAAATTTTAATTTAAACATAACCACGTTCATAATGTAGGTATATATTGAATAAAATTTATAACAATATGTGTATGACCATTCGATACACTTGACTTATTGTCAAAATTTAAATTTACTACACCCCAAATTACTTGTCTTATCTAACCATCAATAACTGACATACAGTCCCCCTACTAAGTCCCAATTACCTTGCCTAATCTTGCCAATTAATTAATCTAAAATAAAAATAAAGTACCGTAGAACTATCCATGTTTGAATATCGCAGCCTCAAAATAAAATATGTTCTCATTTAAAAAGTATTGCTGTCAACACAAAGTGGATTTAACCAAATCCGGTCGGAATCTATTTTCTCGTTATACTTGGCTGAGAGATATGTCATGTAAGTGAGAGCGATCTAGAAAAAGGTAAATAATTTGCCACTCATTTTCTTTTTTTGCCAAACGGACGGATGATGTCCGATCGCTGTACCTATGGCTGTCTACAAACCTGTCTGCATCACCTGCAGTCAGCAATATTATTGTTTCAAAACTTTTACTACAACACGAAAGGAAGTAGAAGCGGAAATAGTGATAAATAACATTTTTGATGCGAAAGAAAGCGATATAATGTCCATACAATGATGCAAATATCTGACTTTTATGCTGGATGTTAATCTTACGTATATAATTTCACTGTGCCTATCCGCCCATTCGTCCAGTCAAAAGACAGAATGACCTGCAACAACTCATGCTCAATAATAAATCCAAAAAAAGAAATTAAATATCTTGGAGTAATTATAGACCAACATCTTAAATGGCATAGCCATATCAACGAGTTGACGAAAAGAATTAGAAGATGTATATATATTTTCATAAGACTACGAAACATTCTAAGCATAGACAATTTAAAAAAGCTACACTATGCAACTGTCCATTCACTACTCCAATATGGAATAATAGGGTGGGGTGGAACTTATAATAATGTAATAGATCGAATTAAAGTAATTCAGACAACAATTATTAAAGTTATACATAAAAAAAAATCAACATTCCCCACACAAACACTATTCAAAATGTTTCCAGTTCCAAAGGTGGAATCTATATACAAAAGAGTATCAATTATGCAACTTATCGAAGAAAACGATCAGGCAAATTTTGAAAAAAACACAACACCAAGATTAAGAGACAATTTTAAAATCCCAAAATGCAATACAAAAAAATATCAACAAGGTTTCATATACGCAGGCATGAAATTTTTTAAAAACCTCCCTATCGAAATGAAAAAGATAAAGGATACAGAACAATTGAAGAGCAAATTGAAAGAACATCTGCACTGATGTTCTTACTTGCGACTTGTACTTATGTACTTACTGACGACTTGATAAAAAATGTTCTTAGGCTTTCACGGCCATTCAGAATCTTCTGGTTTGAGTTTTCTGTAATTCTGCAGTGTTTCTATGACCTTTCTACGACCTGATGATAGACCCTGCAACGGGATCTGAAACGTCAGTCAGTAAGGTCGTAAAAATACGGCGAATATCCCGGAAAAATCAAATCTGAAGGTTGGCGTGCACTCCGTCGCCGTTTATATGGGGAACTTTCTCGAATATTCTCTTGTGTTCTTCCGGCTTCTACCACACTATGCCAAAACGTCCAGACTTAGATTATGTGCAATTCATTCCTATTTTAGAATGTTGTGACAATATTAAACCCCTAATAGTCACACTATAACTTTCTATCAGCACCATGCCGTATGTCCTTCTCTTACAGTATAATTCTTTTGTTATTAGAAACTTCAATAATTTGCTAAACGATTTTAAATTTGCATTTAAGTTTATTCGTAATGTTACGAGAGTTTGAAACAATAGGAACTACAGATAATGGAGGATTTTACAGTACACGTTTTATAATAAACTCTCTGTAACTCTTCAATAATAACGGATAATTGGTTCGCGTCTTTGCTAAGCC
>JADDOH010018442.1:0-29173 GCA_016648135.1 Agrypnia vestita
AATTTTAAATTTTAAAAATTAAAAAAAAAAAAAAAAAAAAACAAATGGAAAATTCGAATACGCGGTAACGCGGCCGTGACAAGTTAGGCCATGATATTTCACCTGGACGCTGTGGATGAAGAAATTCATACGTTTGTAAGAAACAATATTTCTTATATCATCTTTTAATACAGTGTATTTAAGCCGTAGAATTACAAAATCCGTTCTGGGCGAATTTTGAATAAATTAGGTTAGATTGTCATATGGTGGAGAATGTAAAAATCTATCGAATAAGACTACATTGAGTAAAAAATCCCACTCCATTGCGTTAAGAGTAAAACAAATATTTGGATGAGTTGCAAAACTTGTTCCGAATCACACGTGAGTTGCAAAATAAGTGTAATTAAGAAACTGTCAAAATGCTCTCTGTTCAAAAAACGCGTAGAAAATTTGTGTTTCTCATATGTTACTAACATATTCATTATAATATATTATGCGGATCAATTGATGCATTGGAAATTATTTTAATATTATCTGGTTAAGCATACATTATTTTATTAATGCATATTATACTACGAAGTTTGATTTTTCATATTTTTCCAACAGTTTTATGCAATTTACAACATAGAATATTGTTGAACTTTCAGGTGATTGTGGGTAGGTATCCATCAGAGTCCTGGCTTCTTAAGCTTTTATAAAATCCAGGAGAGAATACACCGAATCTAGGTATAAAAAAGGCCACAACAAAATCAGAAATGTTGTGAAACGACGTGTCAGACTTTTTAAGTCAACATTTCGGTGCATTCTAAAACATACGGTTCTGCATTACAGTCAGACTGTTGCTGGACAAATTGTATACTCGTATGTGGTTCTACATAATAGAGGCATACTGGAAATGGAAACACATCTAATGGTAACTTCTGATTTATTTTCTTCATTTAATGGAAAACTGATGACTATCTATATAATGTTACAATATTTTAATTATTTTGATTTCAGTTTTGATTGAGTTTTACTAAAAATCTTCCGTTTAATGCACATATGAAAAACTTACCAAGATGGGGTCGACAAGTCTGGAATAATGTTGTACAGAGATTATAAAAAAAATGTTTTGTTTAACATTTTAATATTTATAAATTGTGCTTGTCTATTGTCGTTTTAGTTTATTATATATTATTTTGAATTAGTTTGTTATTGTCAACCTTTGTACGTTTATAACTCCGCCGTGTAAGAATTATTCAAATACTCTCAGCATTTTTGCCAATTTTTTTTCCTGTTCTTTTTGGAAAATGTATTTATACATTTAATTATTAATACATATATGTATAGGTATTAATAATTTATGTAAATTCATTACATACTATTAATATTTTAATTTTAACTTTTACTTGATCCTAAAAACGATTAAACTGCGATAGCTAAGATCCTAACCTTATTTTTTATTTGAGGTTAGCGTTTTATGTAATTATGAACTATGATATTAAACATACTTATTGAAATAAGTGCTTCAAAGTTTGCATTTTTTTTCAATATTTCCGACTTGTGTAAAAATCGGAACTCGTAAAATTAACTTAAATTGACTATTAAAAAATCATAATCTTTAATATAAGTCAAATAAAATGATAAAATTCTTGCAAAAAAGTATTTTTCAAATTTGTGCAAAGTTTTAAACATTTTATTTGGCTTGTATTAAAGCAAATAAATTTTTGATATTTGTTACACTATACTAATGATATTACTACTTTCAAAGGGAAATATATAAGTCATAGATATTGAAAAAAAATGCAATGTTTTGAGTCATCTCTAACTATTGATATTAGGACATTATTGTTCATAATTTGAACATTTTTGACTCGTGATTTAGACAGGAATCTGCCTGTAAATATCTTGGACTAGTTCCTTTACACCCTGTATAACAGACATACCTACTCCTTTCCATGACTAGAAGCTCCTCAGAGAGGTAAAGCTGTTAATGTTTGAGGGCTGAAATTCTCCCTTGTACATTCCCCGGTAGGGCAAACAGCCGGGGACATCACACAATCTTTTTTTGTTTCGGAAGTAAGTTTATAGAACTCCATAATCACACATGTGGAAAGAAAAATACTTATTTTTTTAGTTCTACATTTTTAATTTTTGAGACGCGTTTAGCCTTTGAAGGCATTTTCAATCTCATTAGGATTGGTAATGCCCTTATAAAACGAAACGCGCCTAAAAAATTAAAAATGTAGAACTAAAAAGTGCTTTTCTTTCCATACGTTTAATCACAAAATCTATTAAGGTGAAGACTTGATTTGTCTATTTCGATGAATCTTATCATACATCATCAAAAAAGAAGAAACAAAATTGACCACGCTACTTGGAGGTAGCAGAATTAAAAATATCGAGACTTAAATTCCTGAAATTGATAACATTAGGTCAAAATATTATAATTACGCTTCCGTTCATATAATGAAAATGTGTGTTAGTTTTTACCGACTGACAATTTTAATTACAAACCTTTGTGGTATTTAAATATCATTTGACATTTGCGCTTATCTTTGACATATACGTACCTACCTGTGGGTTCAGAGTTAAGAGATGTCACCAATAAATCGGTTTCGCGTTCCGACATTTTTGCGGTGGAAACTTTTCTGCATTTGGGACATAGATAAGATTTGGGATTATAATAATAAGTCAAAATTAGACTCGTGTCCCAAGTGCGCCCAAATTTAAAAAAAAACCTGTTGAAGAAATATAGACGCTGTACTGTTATTTACTTTTTTACCTCCAAGGACAGTAAAGTCAAATGAAGAACAGATAACAATATGAATAAAAAATCATTTGCCAACATAAGGGGGGATACCTACCTACGAAGCGCGAAAAAAGGCAATATTTTTGTGAATTTTTTTAAAGAAAACCTATATAAATTTATGGTTTTCGTATTATTTTTACATGAAAGTACATACTTTTAAAAATATGTTGATTTTTTTTTCATAAAAAAATATTCAACGTTGGCGGAAAATTCTTGGGTTTTGTTGACTGTCGAAAAAAAAGTTCCTCCGCAGTGACCACCCCCATTTTATCTCTAATCATCAGAATAAAAAAAAACAAAAAGATTATCAAAAGTGATACTGTAATTTAGTTTTTGAAGTAGGGATTTTTGACCAAATGGCGGGCATTTGAATTTAAAATAGCGTTTTTAGGGAAAAATTCGGGTTTATTATGCCGATTACCAAAAAAACTAAGTCACTTAAAAAATCACACGACAAAGACCAGATGATTATGTATAAAATAACCACTAGAAATTTCAAGTTGATCGGTTCAGTGGTTACCAAGATATTTTGGTCATTTTTTTGGTAATTTGAAAATCGATTTGTTCGAAATGTCTAGGTAGGTATTCCCCTTTAAAAGAAAAATGTGCAGTGGGCATAACACTGGTTTCTCACATCGAGAGTTCCGGCTTCGATTCCCGGTGAGGTCACAATTTAATGTATATGATTGCCTGAGTGTTTTGTGAGGTATTTAGCTTCTGTAATAATTGGGCTAGGGCTTCTGGACCCAACTCGATTCGACCCGGACCCGGTCGGGTAATGACCCTAAATCCCGAAACCCGGGGTCAAAACTGCCGGTTTCGGGTTTTATATGATATATTAATTTTAATTTATAATGCCAGGTTTGGGTTTATTTTGATATATTAAATTTAATTACTTATAAAGTTCCGTTAGTTTAAATTTTCCTTGTTTAAATTAATTAAAAAAGATACAGTAAATCTTGAAGCGGTTTACACAGTGAGATCAACATCAACGGACAATGAGCGAACATTTTCGGTTCGAACATTTTTGCACAAATTTTAGATCATTATTGATGATTTAAGATTGATCATCACATGATAAGTCCCTCACAGCGTTAATTTTCTTAAAATATTATTATATAAGAAATTCTTAATTAAAAGAATTACCTTTGTAAAATACTCTTCTATGTTCTTAATCTTTGTTTCTTTTTTATCATACGTATTTGCATTTTATTTTATATCTACGTGCGTAATTATTTTTATAATATACTTTTTAAATATCCTATGTATAAAATCTGTACTCGTATAAATTCATAATCTTTGTTTTTTATCATACATATGTATAATTATTTGCAATAAACATTATAAAAACTTTTTTTTCGTATATGTATTTATAGTACAATAATTTTGGACCCGAACCCGCCGGGTTTCCAAAATATTGAACCCGGACCCGGCGGGTTTCAAAACCTCGGGTTTTCAGAAGCCCTAAATTGGGCCTCCTGGCCTGTTGAAGGGTAAAAATATAGTTGAGCCCTTGCCCGGAATAACGTTGTATCCAACAATACTCTCATTACGAGAAAAATTGAAAAAACGAAACGAGTTACAATTTATTACATTTTATATTTTAAATATAACAAACATATAATTCTTAACTAATCTCAATATAAAATAGGGGGAAAAGTCAATTTAATTTGAATCTATTGAAAAAAAACATGCTGAATCAGTGGAAAAATGTTGTATGTGAAATTTTCACAAACAACGTTATTCCGCAAAATGGATTTTTTTATTCTGCTTTACTCGATAATGCCTTTTAAAAGCAGCATGTGCTCATCTAACATGAATTCACAAATGTCATCGAGGTCCTTGAGCTTAACAGTCTTATTGGCAGTAGATTGGAATACATTGAAGTTAGTTCCAGGCTCCCTAAATGCATGATTTTTCCAAACGGTAGCCAATCTTGCCCTCCTTCCAGAAATAGTTGGTAGAAAGCTATAGGAGGTCCATGATTCTAATTCTTTGTGGAAGGTTTGAGCTCTGATTGTGATGAGATCATTAGTAGGTAAAGAGCTTTTACGGAACGATAAGTTTCTCGTACATACTATTACATATCTCCGTCTGTTTGCTGAATATGGCGTCGGACATTCAATTTCTTAATACACAAGACGAGATGATTACTTTTTTCATTGTAATTCAGTAACCTGAATACTGATTAAATATTTATCTTGATATTAAAATGGAGAAAACATCCCGGATTTAAACATTTTTGGCACAAACTCGACCCTGCGAAAAAGAATGAGGAATTAAATAAACTTTTTGTATCGGTGTTATATTAAGTTACGATATAAAGAGCACTATAAAGCCAGCATTATTACCAAAAAGCATTTCAAATATCAATATGGATAAATCAATTGAGTAAAATCGGTTAACGTTCGACAAAATAATATTGTCACATGTGAAATCACAATATCAATGAGAACTGCCAAATCGTATACAACGTTATTCCACAAACATGTTCTGGCGGGTCAATTGCAGGTTTAATAATATTTTTTCTGGATAAAAACTCCTTTCCTGCATCCTTAAACTTATTGGCTTTGATATCTTTCCAATTTAAAACATTAGATGTTCGTTTTCTCCATTTATTCATGTGAATTAAACCACGCTCCACGATATTGACGCTCGGCGACGCCATTTTGAGAAACACTATACAACGTTATTCCACAAACCAATAACTTTAAAATGCAGCCAGAAGCCTAAATAATTTTTTCTTGACATATTATTTACCTTAAACGATGCATAATACCATACCTAATATAACTTCATCAATAACTCAAAATTGACATTTGTGTTGGATACAACGTTATTCCGGGCAAGGGCTCAATTATAAAAAACCATGTTTACAAATGAGGCAATGAGAAACAGTTTGCGTATTATTCAATGTCAACCGACTCGACCGCATAATAATAGAAATATTATGATGCATTTAAAAGGAAATATTTAAGTGACATGTAATTATATTAATACAAACTTAGCACATCGAAGAATGTTACTATTTTTAAGGGAATTTATTTATTTTATTTATTTATTTATTTTATTCTCCAAAACACACTACGATCTAATTAAAATTATAAAATTCAGTTGCACCCGCCTGACCGGTCTAAGTAGGTACAATAATTTTTAGGACAACTTAATAAGTAAAAAAAACAAAATGTCAATTCTTAGGAATGTCAACATCCCTTTCACCTATTGTGAATAACGTTGGTTTACGTTTTATAGCTTTCTCATTGGTTGAACTCATTAATTCCAAATTTGTCAATCTTAAAAACGTCCCAATTGACGGCGTCACAATGTTATACAATTAAGGTTGAAACATACTACTAAAACGCGACGCGACACCACTCCACGCCACGCATGTCAGTACTTGTCAATCTCATATATTTAATATGGTCAGATACAAATAGACAACACGCCATGTGATGAAACGCAACCCCACGCGGTGACATCCAGATCCAGGTCGGCGTGTTGCCGGGAGAGGGGGCACACGCGCCACCCGACGCACCGCACGCAGTGTGTTTCCTGTTAACACCCGACACCACGCGTCAGTCTTTCAAGAACATTCTTGGTTTATAGATATTTTTGTTAGTTTTTGTTTAAAATGTCGGAGGAGCAATTAATAGAATTATCAGTGTTATATGATACGAGTTCAGGCCAACACCGTGAACGTAGGTGGTATCTCATTATTAATCATTGCATTAAAGTTTTTGTAGGCGTTTTTCCAAGCATCAATCAGTCAATGTAGAGTAAAAACTACTAACTAGTAGTAGTTTTTATTACTAAGTTAGGTTGATAAAATACAGCAAATATTATTCAAAGCTATTTTCATTATTTGAATGTGACATGAACATAAGTTTTAAGTACGTACTAAAAACTCTATAGACATATACAATTAAACATACAAAACATAAAAAAATGTTGATCAATCCCGATAATCCCGTCCGATTTTTCGGTTCGGGATTGATCTCGCAAAATGCCTGGAGATCTCGCGGGATCGGGATTGCATTCCCTAGTTGCACCGTCCCTTTCTACCCCTGCGGGAAATTGTACCGCGTAATAACACTTTCATTTTATATTATTACATTTCTGTTTACTGGGTTTTTGTGTTGTGTACCGATGATCCTGTACGTTAGTATTGGATAATTATGAAAACATGTGCATAGTCATCTCGGATTGCACAATTTAACATTTCTGTTTACTGGGTTTTTGTGTTGTGTACCGATGATCCTGTACGTTAGTATTGGATAATTATGAAAACATGTGCATAGTCATCTCGGATTGCACAATTTTACATTTCTGTTTACTGGGTTTTTGTGTTGTGTACCGATGATCCTGTACGTTAGTATTGGATAATTATAAAAACATGTGCATAGTCATCTCGGATTGCACAATTTTACATTTCTGTTTACTGGGTTTTTGTGTTGTGTACCGATGATCCTGTACGTTAGTATTGGATAATTATGAAAACATGTGCATAGTCATCTCGGATTGCACAATTTTACATTTCTGTTTACATGGTTTTTGTGTTGTGTACCGATGATCCTGTACGTTAGTATTGGATAATTATAAAAACATGTGCATAGTCATCTCGGATTGCACAATTTTACATTTCTGTTTACTGGGTTTTTGTGTTGTGTACCGATGATCCTGTACGTTAGTATTGGATAATTATGAAAACATGTGCATAGTCATCTCGGATTACACAATTTTACATTTCTGTTTACATGGTTTTTGTGTTGTGTACCGATGATCCTGTACGTTAGTATTGGATAATTATAAAAACATGTGCATAGTCATCTCGGATTGCACAATTTTACATTTCTGTTTGGGTTTTTGTGTTGTGTACCGATGATCCTGTACGTTAGTATTGGATAATTATGAAAACATGTGCATAGTCATCTCGGATTGCACAATTTTACATTTCTGTTTACATGGTTTTTGTGTTGTGTACCGATGATCCTGTACGTTAGTATTGGATAATTATGAAAACATGTGCATAGTCATCTCGGATTGCACAATTTTACATTTCTGTTTACATGGTTTTTGTGTTGTGTACCGATGATCCTGTACGTTAGTATTGGATAATTATAAAAACATGTGCATAATCATCTCGGATTGCACAATTTAGACCCGTGCCGTGCAGACGGGTTTCCTGCGAATCATTGTTGATTCCCGAACCAGTGTTTGAACCGTCAATTATGATTTCTTAGGACACAAATCTTTTGTGTTTTTATTTTTTCTTTTAATCCTTTTTCCTCCACAGAGGGGTGGAGTTTTCTACGTCCTGCGCCTTTTTTGGGTGTTCTTATTTTATTTTATTGTAATTTGGTATTATATATTGTACAACCATTTTACAAATAAAGACTCATTATGCGCGGGACAATGAAGGTTTTGCGCGATCGACTCGTCCGGTTTTCGTCTCTGCGTGTTGTATTGACGAAGGCCGAGCGAGGAGGTCTCTTTAGCATAAAACAATGCCAACTAGGCGGCGAACGTGCTGGGCCGATATGAACGCTTTTACGCATAGAACGGCTCAGGATATGTATATATATGTACTTTAGTATTGACCATTCTATTTAAGAGAGAAAGGAGGCTTTTTGAAAATTGACATAAAAAAATAATATTGTACATAGGTGCTATGCTTGTTGGTCTTGTGGTTAGGACACTCGCCTCGTGATCTAAAGGCCTGACTCCAGTCTAGCAAGTATCCATATGGAACAAAATTTCCTTGTTTTAGAATCATTCCTAATGACTTCAACTAATGTGAAATTGCTTGTTGAGTCACTCCAAATGTAAGTGCAAGTTCTTCTTGCGTTTGGCACGAATCTTGACCAATAATGTTTCCAATTCCGCATCTTCGTACACTTTCGGCCTTCCGCTACGTTCTTTGTCTTCGATGTCTAATTCACCATTCTTAAACTTTTGATAACACTCACCAAAACTTCTCTCATTTAAGGCAGCCTCAACTTACGCTTCTACAAGCAGTCGATGCGCCTCAGCTGCAGATTTCTTCAAATTGAAGAAGTAAATCAAAAGTTCCCGCAAATGACGCTTATTCGGCTCAAAACTCATCATTTTCGTACACAAAAGAATGTACTGTATTGATAAAAAATCACTTATATTTTGTTATGTTGTTAACAGATGTCCAACCTTACGATAATGATGTTTTACATCTGACAATTTTAACAAATGATATAATAAACTGTAGATACGTTACAAGCGTGAAATCTTGGCAACTCAAATGTAAGGTAATTGCCTTACTTGCATTCATTGTCGAACGGACCTTCGTTATGATCAGGCGCGACGCTACGCGGAAGAAGGAACAGAGTATCGTATAGACCCCGCCACTTAAGAATGCCAAAACTAACACATAAACAAAAAAATTGTGTAATATGCAGGTCTGTAAATGTGTTAGTAGATATCCCTTCGGTGATTGGTTAATGTCATGTCGTGCGAACCCGCAATAAATCATTTAGTACGTCTTCAACTGTCGAAGAGAAACGACGTGCGCTTGCTCGAAGAAAAATAGAGTGACCATGTCTGAGGCTACGAAATTAGGAAGAGGAAGACCTTTGTGAGGACAAAGCAAAGAAATTACATATATTAAATGTTAATAAACGTGAAGCAGCATTGATGGAGGTAATTAATATTATATATTACATTAATTTAATTTATTTTGGTCCTTTATACTAATATTAGCTAAACAATGAGACTTTAACTACTTTATTTTTATTTCTCTGAGCAACAATGTTGGTCAGAGAAATAGAATTTTTCCTAGATAATATATTCAATTTTCAATACATTTTTTAATATAGAGTATTTGGATTTTTATATTATTTTTCTAATAAAATATATAAATCGAATTATTTTGTTTAAGTGGTCCTTTACCCTAAATCTAAATTTATGAACATGATTTTAAAATACCTATATAGATATGTGGTAATGTTAAAAATAAAATAAAATATTTTTGTATTTTACACCATGGTCACCCTATATGCTTTGGCATCTCTAAATGGCGGAGACTTTACACTATTATAAAAATGATTATGTTATTTTAGTCACCGTGACTTACCTGATTTTTCTGTCTACACGCAGAGCGTTTGTGTGCCGTGATTTGTTGTCTCTTTCAATGCAATATTTGCTACATATGAAAGCCGGCTAGTATGGGAATAACGTGTCTATTAGGGATGGGCGTTGAATGGACGGACTAGTTAAAATCAACCGTTGACGTTGCGTCGACGCGTCGACGGTTTACGTTTATCGCATGGACTGTGAATGGTACCCACCGCTTACCCAGGACCGTTTTATGAGCAAAAGCTCCCATATCGGTCCTTCTCATTCGTCTCCAGGTTGACATTTTTTTAGCTACAATGCAAGACCGTGCTGCCCCGCACGGGTCGTATAAACCGGTGCGAGGCGGCACGGCCGCAAAAACAAAACCATTCACAGACCGACACCATTAGATACGTCTTTATTGCATAAAAAAAAATACATAAATAAATTCAAGAACAAAGAAAAGGTAAAATAACAAAATAAGAAAAATAATAATACAAAATAATACGAAATAATACAAAATAATACAAAAATAATACAAGAACAAAGAAAAGGTAATAACAAAAGAAGAAAATAATACATAGTAGACGAATTTCGCGGTGGCGGCAGTGGATGGGTAAGGTCAAACAGACACCCCCTTAACAGGGAAAGAGACGATATAAAAAAAAAATACATTTGGATATCCGGGTAGGGAAGCACAGGACCGGCAGGTCTTCGTCCAATGCAGGAGCCCACACATTAACACAACACCGGGGAATGACAGAGTCAAACCACCAATACACAAGAAAACTTATCGCACAGATCCCCTCAGGATTTCCCAACGGGACACCCACACCCGAATGAACCCTCGGAAGCATCCGAAGTTCCTTTCATTCCTCACTAGGACATCATTGGATGGACGTCCTGTCACGGTCATTCCAAACTCAGTTAATCCTGCTAACATATTCTCTCTCGCGTCATTCATGATCGTACATTCCCAAAGGATATGTTCCGCCGTTTGGGCCACCCGACCGCAAGCACACCACGGGTCAACGGAGAGTCCAAGATCGAAAAGCTTCGACCTGAACTCTCCGTGTCCCGATAGCATCTGAACAGTGTGGTGGTCCAGCGACGGAAAATATCCACTGCCCTTTTCCTTCACGGCCACCCTCGGAAAAAAGGAATGAGTCCATCTTCCGGTGGTGGCCGTGTCCCATCTTTCTTGCCAAACTATACATGATATTTCTCTCAATCTCTGACCCAACACCTGGTGTCGCAACGTCTCCGAGAGCCTGATGGTTCTACCAAAGTAGTTTACCTCCAGGCCCCTCCTAACACTTCGCCTGGCGCTGAACTCCAGTACCTCCAAGTCAGCAGGGAGCACCCCCGCTAACACCGGTAGGGCCGCACTGGACACAGTCCGATATGCTCCCGTCAGAGCCAGCAGGGGTACTCTCTGCCCCCGATTTAGAGCTGCGGCTACCACGCCGGTCCTCAGCCTGTGAGCCCATACCTCAGCAGCGTATGTGACTTGGGCCACATATGTCGCCCTATATACGAGGCGCATCGCCGGTGACCGGATGCCCCAGTCAGCGACACTAAGTCTCTTCATGGAGGCAAAGAAATCTCTCGCTCTGTCAGCAGTGGCCTTAACATGTGTGAGAAAAGAACCCGATGGGTCGAACGTTACACCCAGCCATTTGACCTCTCTTGCAAATTTCACGTTCATACTCCCCATTTTGACCACCGGGTTCCTCGCCTGACTCAAACCACCCTTCATCATCATGGCCACTGTTTTGCCAGGCGCCAAAGCCAACTTATTTCTAGCACACCAGTCCACAATCAGCTCAATTGATCTCTTACTCCTTTCCTCAAGCACTAAGCGGCTTCGTCCGGATACGAGCAACAGAGCATCATCCGCATAGGCAACGATGTTGCACCCCTCAGGCAACGGTAGACGAAGAATGTCATCGAAAAGTATGTTCCACAGGGTCGGTCCAAGGACCGAACCCTGTGGGCAGCCCATATTAATATGTCTGGTACTCGAGACCCCCGCGTAGCTGATCGTAGCAGCTCGATCACCGAGGTAGCTCTTGACTAGGTCAAAGAGGTACCTCGGGCACCGCCGCACTTTCAGCTTAGCGAGGATCATCTCCCACCAGGCATTATCAAAAGCCCCTGAGATGTCCAGGAAAATTCCCATAGCATGCTTCTCCTCACAGTCCCTTACCCATGTCTGTACATACATCATAGCACATTCCGTGGACTTACCCCTAACGAACCCAAACTGTCGGTCGCAGGCAGGCGAAAGATTGCTCTCTAACCTGTTGCGCATCACCGTTTCAAGTACCTTTCCAAAAACGGGAAGGAGCGTGATTGGGCGATACGCGCCTGCATCTGACCTTGGTTTCTTGTTCCCCTTGGGTATGACACAGAGAGTCCCCTTCTTCCATATAGTTGGGAAATGCCCCACTCTCATACACTCATTCATTACAAATAAAACTTCATCTCTTGCGAATCTCCAGACATTCTTCGCAATAACCCCAGTAATCCTGTCCATCCCCGGGGCCTTCGTTGGACCAATATTACGAAAAACATTCTCCAGCTCCGCCACAGTTATGGGAGGGGGCTCTCGCACCTCAAGAAGCATTGTATTTGTCGGGATGCGGGCTAACATACGGACTAATCTATGATGGTCCGTCTCCTCGTCAACCCTCTCAAGGGGCACTAGTTTGCCTAAGAACCCATCAAGGGTTGAGGGAAGATCAGTCGTCATCCCTTCCCCGAGAAGAATCCCGGAAAGAAGAGTGACGGCACTCTTTCCCCCTCCCTTGATTAGGCCTGTCACTTTCCAAGGGTTACCATTCCCCACTTCCGTGACCCACCTCCTCCAAGATGCTCGCTTCGCCTCACGGATCGCCGCCGAATAAGCACATCTTGCTGCACGCAGTTCCCCTTGTAGGGTCAGCTGCTCCGAAAGAGAAGCTAGACCCCGCCGGACAGCCCCACACCTCCGATACGCCCGTCGGTAGGCACCCCGAAGCGAAAATAGCTCTCTGGTCCACCAGCAGGCCTTAAAAGACCCTCCGGGTCGGGTGCGTCCAAGAGCCAAGTCGGCCGACCTTGTGACTGCGGAATTAAGGTACTCACCAACCAGGGTTGGGTTCCTAACACTTCTCTCATAGATGTCACTCAATTCATCTTTCAAAATAATCTCGAATGCATCCCAATCCGCATTTCTGGACTTAAACTTCCATGTATCTCTTGGAATTAGTACCGGGGTCAGGCTGAGAGCGAAAGTTATCAGACGGTGATCACTATTAATGACCCCGTCCAACACCTTCCACTCCCCGACAAGCCCTAACACATTATCCGTACATAGGGTGAGATCAATGCTGCTCTCCCCTCCTGCAGCGCTAGAGAAAGTCGAAGGATAGCCGGGTTCGTTGAGGATATTCAATCCAAAACCAGCTATGAACTCCTCAACGGCTACTCTCCGTTCGTAACTCCCCGGTGATGTGGAATTATCATGCCACAGAGGAGAGCGAGCATTAAAGTCACCCCCAATTATCACATGCTTCCCTTTCAGACTGTCCAGAGTACGGGAGAGTCCCAGGATGTGGGGACCCACCGGGTCGCCATACTTGAAGTAGACCGAGATGAAGTATATCTCGGTCCCCTCCAGCATAACAGATACACACACCCGATGCCTATCAGAGAGGTGTGACAGGCACAGCGGTTTTAGCCGACAAGTGTCGACCATAACACCTGCACCCGGCGACACTCCCTCCTCAACCATCAAGAGTGGTGCCTCAATCCCGGGCGATCTGTTCTTCCAAGTGTATTGCTCCTGCATTAGTGCAATCGAGAGATCTAAGTCTTGAATCACACGCTGCATCTCAAGAGATGCAGCGCGCGATCTTCCGACATTAACCTGGCCGATCCTTATGCCTCTCCTAGCCATAATTGGTTGTTTTAACAGCCAATTCCACCGCCGCCTTGTATGCTGGGCATACTGCACTTCCTGTTGAATGGTCGGCACTCTTTTTGAATTTTGTACACGTAGCACACCGTTCCGGTTTGGCCTTGTTAGGGCATTGCTCAGTATTATGTCCCTCTTCCGCGCAGTGTCGACATGTTTCTTTTGCCTGATTACAGAATTTACTGAGATGGCCGTAAAGGTGGCACTTAAAACAACGAGTTGCGCCAATATAATCCCTGGTGCGGCACGCCTGCCATCCTAGGAAGCACATACCCGCCTCCAATAAAATGCGTCGTACTTCTGGAAGCACGCAGAAAATACTATTAACTGTTGATCCATCTCTCTTACCAAACATGGAGACGCGTCTAGTTGTGTTAATAAATTCTTCTTTCGTAATTGTTATTTTTCCTTGTACGTTCGATGTATAAATATCTTCAATAATATCTTTTTCCTCATTGGTCCGCGGAACATCATAGATTACTATTCTTGGTAATTTTCCTCTGGGCTCTACCAGCTTCAAGCCTTTAGTTTCCAGCCTGTCCTTTGCTGCTTTAACAGCTTCTAATCCGTTGCGATTGGACGTCTCCAGAAGCACTCCAGCGCCACGTATTCTTCTGACTCTGACTGGTTGGAAGCCGTCATCAGCCGGTTTTAATATCTCCATCATTTTCTGCTTCGTTTTATCAGCGGTCTCTCCCTCAGGATTTTGTGGATAAATGAGGACCGCAGGAGGTGGAGGACCCACCTCTCTTTGCTCCCCATTTATTCTGACAGTGCTCGTACTTTTGGCTGCTTCTGCGTAAGATACCGTTCTAACCGTAGGCACATCTGGGTGAACTACAGTGGATCTCGCCAGAAGATTCTCTAACACAGCCTTCAACTCACCAACAGTGTCGTATAATGCCTCCTTTTCCCTCCTACATTCTTGTAGGGCTCCTTTTAGACGGGAATTCTCTGAAGTTTGCTCACAGATTAAGGCCAGCACATCCATGTGACAAGCCGACATGCGTGCCTTTTGGTCTAAGTTTAAGCGTGACTTTTCCTCTCTCGTGATCCCATCGATGACATTGAACACTTCCCTAACCTTATAGAAAACCTGTGCATCCTCTCGATTTGGCGACTCTGGATTAAAGGGAATCGGAGCCATGGACACTAGTTCTTCTCGATCACGATTTTGACCTTTTCCTTTGTCGGCCGTATCTATGGACGGTGATATGTCGGGACAGGAGACAGTTCGTTCTCCTCTCCCCCGGACAGCTGAGTCCAGAATCGTCATGACCATCCTGACTTTTTCTGGTGTTAACCCCTCCTCGTGAGATTCCAAAAAATCCGATTTGGATTTTCCGGAATTTTCCGGCGTTTTCCCGGGATTTTCCGACATCCCGAGTACGTTCCAATAAGAATATCTCTAATTGATCCACGAATAACAAAGTTTTATATAGCGGCCAAGATACAGTATATACACAAGAACTATTGGTGTTTTCCCCGGGTTTTCCTACCCGAGGAAGCAATATCCGTAATTAAAATAAAGAAAATTTCAATAGCAAGAAAGTTCAAAATATTACCAAAACAGAGATATATACACTAGAAATGACAGTGTTTTTCCTGGGTTTTCCAACGTCAGGAATACAATACCACACTTAAAATTAATGAAAGTTGTTATAAACAAAAGTTAAAAATATAAACGTAATAAAGATATATACACTATAACTAAAAGTGTTTTCCTCAGGTAATCATACCCGAGGAACACGAATCACCAGTTAAAACTAAGAAAAAGTTACTATAAACAAAGTTCGTTATAACTAATTTACCATACACTAAACAAATGAATAAAGTTGATTTTCCCTGAGTTTTCCGACTCAGGGAACACGGAACAAAAGTCAAAAATGGAAAAAGTCTATAAATAAGAAAGTTACCCCCCGGACCACGGATTTTCCGGGATTTTTCCGAGGTTTTCCGACTTTTTAGGAGTTCGATCCAAAGTCGGAAAATTTGTTTCGGAAAAACCCCTCGTGTCCACTAGCCACTTCACTACCTATAATAGGTTTAAACGTAGTGATGACGGCACGTCCACACACGGCAACGGTTGGGCACAAACTGACACTTTAGGTATTTAAAAAATAAACTGACGCGGAGCGATACTGGTAAACACGTCCACCGGTGCCGGCTTCTTCGCCGGATATCGGATTATCGCATGGACTAGTTAAATTCGTAGACGGTGGACGGTGGACGGCGGACGCCGTGGACGGTGGACGATTCGAGATTCAACGTAGTGCAAAGCAACGAGCGAGAGCAAGACAAAACGTCTCCGTTTATTTCTCTCTCATCTCTCGCTGTCGACTTGTAGACGCCATAGACGGCTCGACGGATAATTTCATTTCAACTCTAAAGTACACGACCATAGAGTGCAGATCTGTGTACACGAACTATGACAGAGACTTAAATTTGAATGCATGCGTAGGGTGAGATAGGCTTAATAAGCTATTATCTATTATTTTTTACTTGATTTGTGCCATGTGCACGTGCGACGTTTCAGTGAATTCCCAATTTTGCGCTGTATAAAATAAAACAATTCTGTTTAATTATTTAATTTTTTATTGAACTAATATTTTACTGCTTACACCTGATATTGTTGTGTATACCTACTTCTTTCTTTATTATATATATAGAAAGAAGTATATAAAACAATATGTAAAAGCCTATAATGTGCGTAAACAAATAAATAATAAAATATTTATTTTTACATATAAGCACAAGTAGCCATTTTACTTTCCCCGAAACTATATTCCTTCGAACTACTTTAAATTTTAAAAATTAACGTAATAAAAATAGCCAACGGTTGAGCCGTCGAGCAGCGTCGCGTTGAACCGTAGACAGTTGACCATCGTCCCGATGTTTAGATAGAACATCCGCGTAACGAAGTTGACGCGTCAACTAGTTGACGCGTCAACTAGTTGACGAATTCAACTAGTTGATAGTCTCGTCGATGGACGGACGTGGACGGTCTCGTTTCGTCGACGGTAAATACGTCGACGACCCATCACTAGTGTCTATATTATAATACGTCAATGATTTTAACCATAACTTACTGGTGGCCAACTTTTGTCACACGGCGGAAATTTATTTGTACACCTAATAAAATACTGAAAATGTACTTTTTGTGAATGGTGAGACCAATCCAATGGCGGCATTCAGGGAGACCGCAGGGGCTATCGGAGTGCCCCCACGGACGGTGGATGGCTATTGTGCGGCTCCTGAGGGCCCCCACGGACGGTGGATGGCTATTGTGCGGCTCCTGAGGGGCGAACACACAATGGACATACATCAAAACATTAAGTGCGATACGTTCCAAGTAAACAATTCCAAGTAAACATGACACATTCATATATTTCACAACGTTCTCCTCGGTTGCGTGACTCATTAGTCTAACTGTTTCCTTATTTCCGTCCATCCGCCGCAAAACAAACATGTTATTAGAAGAAACGTATTATTAATTCTCGACAGACGTCAGGCATCAGCACAAGCAAAACGGAATACATGAAATGCATACTCAGTAACACAATAAGATCAGCCCTTAAACATCGATGGAGGGATGACAAATCCTGCCCTAGTGATTAAGATGGTTTTAATCTCTATAACTGGTCATGTGCCGGAGTGCAGATCTGCGGGATAACTATTGTACCCTCTGTGTGCCGGAGCGCAGATCTGCGCTCCCTGGACACGTATGCCAATTCGGCCTATTTTACCTGCGTTTATGGGTTTTTAAAGCTTATTATTGTTTGTATCTCAAGTTTTTGAATGAATGAACGAGTTCTATTTGTCAAGTAACCTCATTTGCCGCGAAAAACGGACAAAAAATCATTCCAAATATCGTCTTCGAACCGAGCATTTATTGTGTTATTACGCCCTTTATATTAACTCGTGGCGTCTGCTCGCTTGCCGTCGAAAAAACTTTGGATCGATTTTTAACCCTTTTCCCGTGATCCAATCAAGCTGAAACTTTGCAAGCAGACTCGTGGCGACGATCAAGAAGATCTATCAAATTTTCGTTAAAAATAATAATAATTATAGTATAATTTTAGATTTTTCAAAATTTTTATGTTTTTTTCATACAAGTTGTATGGAAATTCTGACGCAAATGGTAGACACGAAACCCGAAAATGAGAAAGGAAGTATTGTAAAAACTTGTTTTTTATGGGTTACTTTATTTATATGTTAAAAATGTGTTTTTTTTTAAATAAAAAAGTATTAAAATTAAGTATTTTCATATTCTTTGATATATTTGGAACGAAAATATTGAAATACAATCTTTAGTGTTATTGCTTCCATGGTTCTATTCGATAAACATGTGCGTACATTTCTGACAGTAAATTTCGTTATTTATTTTCATAATTAATGAATAAGTAATTATTGAAGTCTCTATATTGAGAAACCAGAAACTGCATCTTTTTATCGGTTATTGTTGATTTTTACATTAATATAACTGTCACAAATAAGTGTCTAACGGCAATTGTGCGCGAAATTGCGCGGCAGACAGGGCACATTCCGCGGTACGTACGGCCGGCATACGACCGGTAAAATATCTAGGCTCAGAACCTTACCCACAGCACCTGTGTAGACTGGCAGAAATGGAGATCGATCGCTGGCGTCTATCGTGTACCTGTGAGGACTAAAGGTTTTGTATATGAATATTATGAAATGAAGACGCTCAGATGGTCTGGGGTGCAACGAGGCTTTACAAAATGAGAAATGAGCATATCAGGGGTAGTTTTAGAGTGGTCCCTGTTACTGAAAAGGTAAAGGAATCGGGACTGTAATGGTATGGCCATGTAACGAGGCACGAAGATCATACAATGCACACCGCACTCAAAATAGAAGGGACCAAAAGAGGTAGAGGTCAACCCAGCGTCATGTGGTGGAGCAGAGGAGAAGGACCTGAAGAATGCCCAGTCGGACGAAGCGATGGGCCAGAACAGGGATTGTGGAAAAGAAAAGTAAGGAGAGCGTGAAGCAGGGTGAAGTGGAGCGTAAGGGTGAAGAAAAGGGGATCCACCACACACCCATGGCCGTTCTATAAGCAATAGCTAACATATCTACACTTTCGCCACCAATTTTCGGCATTTTTTAAATATTAAAGTGGCCGTACTCACCGCCCCGCCGACACTCGCGGGAATGCGAGCGGGACGGGGAGGCGTCCACACGAAATCTCTTCTCTGCCTCCAAAACACAAGGACAAATGACAATTGGAATATATTTATCATCCATTAGTGGGAATTACAAATTACAAATGTACAGGAAATGCTACAGTATAAGGTCATAAGGGTGAAGAGGAAAAAGAAGACGTCTCGAATGTGGATGTAGTGTATCACTATTGACCTCCTCGAGAAATTTCCTCCATTGCCCCTATTACGAGCCCTGTCTCCCCAGTCCTAAGATCGATATATCATATCTGAAATATATTATATTATTACGCAGAATAATTTTATTTATATAAGGAAACATACAGTACAGTCTAATATATAATGCATCTAAACGTTTTTTTTATGTGACCAGTGATGATTAATCACGATTAATTATGATTAATCGTTAGTCCCGGATATCATCCATTAGTTAATGGAATAAAATAAAAATTAAAACATTATAAAAATTAGCAATAGCAAGAAAGTAACAAAAAGAAAATAAATTAACAATACGTAATGTAGAGTAGGTAGATAGTTTAAGAACTGTCCATTCAACAATGGTTGTATTATTTAGTAACAATAAGAAAATTTTATATTGTGGAATAATGATTAAAGAAAAACATGGCGAGGTTAAATTGCAAAAACTAACTTATATTAATTAAAAACTTCTTCAAAATGTGCAGAATAATTTTGTGGTGACATTTTTAATATAATTAATGTATTCACCACTTATGTATTTAAAAATATCAACATGTTTCAGAGCCCAGGGCCCAGGATACAATGTATACTAACAAATTAAAATCAAAAATCAAAGTATAGACAGTCAAAATATAAAAATTATATATGGGAAATGAATAATAGTGAAGTACCTACAAACGTGAAAATAAATTTAAAAGATAACTATTTGTAAAAATATTATTAAAATATAATATATATAAATATTAAAAATATAAAATAAAAACACATGACACCTTTATGAACCAGTGGTGGAGAGGAAAAAAATGTTATATATTTTTTTTTATCAATATCACCACGGCAGTATAGTAAGTAAACGAAAATTTTTAGAACTTATATGATGGAGTCTCTTTTTAATTGATTCACATTTTTATTCCATTTTTAAGGTAATCCGCTTTTTATAATGCAATAGTCACAAATATTTTATGTTGCTAACATGACAGTGATGTATCAGTAATGGCATCAACAATTTATCACGGGTTGACTGAAATATGTTTCTCGTTTTGGATACAAAAATTAAAAGTCAAAAATTAAAAGAAACGGGTCCAATATTTTGGAAACCCGGCGGGTTCGGGTCCAAAATTATTATAGTATAAAGATACGAAAAAAAACGTGAAAAAAACAGGCATCCAGAGGAAGACCAAAGAACTCCTGGATGACCCAATGCTCCAAAATACTACAGAGAAACGGCCTGGATGAAAGCGATACCCAGAACCGAAAAAGATACAGCCTGAGAACGAGAAGAGCCGACCCCAACAGCCTACCTAGGCAATGAGTTGGGACAGTGCAAGGGAGAAGAACTATTTTCAACTCTTTTTAAATATAGTCAAAAGAGCTACAATGATATTTACTTTCCTGAAATAATACCGACACAAGATTTTACAAACAAAACAAATAAAATTCGAAAAGTGTCATATTCCGGACATAACATAACTTTGCGGTTGAACAGTTTTTCGGTTGACTGTCAACTGCGTAATTATATTATCCACATGACATGCACCGAGATGACATGCACCGGATGCGGCATGCACCGAGGAAAAGATAACCGAAAAAATCAGACGCAAAAATTAAAAATGTACAAATTAGGTAATTGAAGTACAAGACAGTACAAGCACTTGAATACTTTTCGTTAGCATTATTGGAACTGTACACATTATTCTCTTTAATTTTTTTTAAGTGTTAAGACTTTAGCCGGCGATATTCTGTACTTTTGGAACCCTTTTTTAAATTAAACTAGCTGTAACCCTTCAAAAATGACGATAATTTTACATCCCGGTTCCTAAAGAATATGTATTCACTTAGATACAGCCGAAACCCATAAAATAGTAATAACGACTTTTATCAAAATATTTGAACATTTTTTTTATATTTCCCCTGCTAGCAAATTAATAAAGGTACTATTTTAAACACTGGCGATTGTGCTGGGAGGAACATGAAATGGTTCGCGTATTTGACGGTCCACGGAGAGGCGGCGATAGCACACGCTTTAGGCGGCCGTTCGGATTTGCTGGCCCGGGGTTCAAGTCCCATCTCCGGCCGTTTAATTTGGCTTGTTTAGCCGTGAATTCAAACGAAATGACGGATGTTACACGATGTTACGGACGGACAGACAACCTAATTATGTTTGTTAAAAAATTAAATAAGTTTCTTTTTTATAGACGAACGCCCAGTACTGATTTTAATTGAGACGCCGGTGGCAGTTCAGGTCGGGGCAGGCAGAGACTCGATTGAGGATAACAGTTTCAGATGCGTCATGTGAGCGTGCGCACAGATGTGGTGACAGTGGCAGTCAGCAGTCAGCAGTCAGTCGGAAGCTTAGAGTATATACAATCCATAGAGGGATAACTAAACATTTTACCAAACCCGTACGCGTGGTAACATAAAGCTTACTCAGTTTTAACAATATAGTGACACATAAGACAAAAAGGGACAAAAAAGATCACCCGGTCGAGTACGTCTTTAATTGCTTTGTAAGGGTTCTCTTTGCCCGAGTTTCAAAACTCGGGCAGATAACGGCAGAGCTGACAGATTTGTTATCCGTATTTTCGATAAATTATTGTGTGTTTACGTGCAAATATTACAAAAAATTGATATGCCTTCTTGTGCAATGAAGGGGTGTTCCAATAGGACTGGAAACGGGAAGAAACATATCAGTTATCACAGGTATTTTATCCAAAATATGAAAATTTTACATATATACGTTTTATTTCATAATTTTAACAACAAACCAAGTGCAAACATTTACTTTTGTTTAAAAAATCCTAGAACGTTTATTTTTGATTGATTTTATTACACAAATAATTCGGAGAATGCTATTTTGAAGATGTTTTTGATGACTTAAATCAAAATATGTCTATGAATGTTTAACCAATACGAACTGTAAAATTATTTACTTAGATAGCCGACATTTTAAAATATATCCGTCTCTTTTTTTCTCCTTTAAAAATTCTGAATTTTTAGGAGTAAGAATGAGAAGGCACTACATTGTATGGATCTAACTAAGCTCAATGTGGTATTTTTATGACAAAGCATATTGGACCGACAGGGCTGTGCTTAAAATTTTAGAATACAAATTATTTATTATTTATTATTTAAAGTATTCGGATTGGGATATCATTTTTTGTAGGTTCCCAAAAAATGAAGTAAAAAAAAGTGAATGGATCCATGCTGTGGGAAGGATTAATTGGAATCCCGGAAATCACAGTTGTGTTTGCTCAGATCACTTCTTGAAAGTACATTTTGACAGAAGGAAAGAAAACAAATTAGTTCGAATAAAAAAATTTGCCGTTCCTACGAATTATTCAAGAGCAGAACTGGCTTTTGATAGAGTAAGTACCTATTGTGTTCATTCTTTATTCGTTTTTCGTTACATAAAAAATTTCTTAAATCGCCAATTTATACGGTGTGCATTCTGAAACTCCTAGTATATGAAGTAGTATATTTTCATCCGGTATAAATATACATTGCCTTATAAAATACATCTGAAAAAAAACGTAATTAATTGCAAAATGTTTTTATTTCTTTGTTATAAAGATATAAGAAATAAGAAAAACATAAAAAAACTAAAAATTTTCGATTTATGGGTTATAATAGCATACGTAGGAGCCATCGATATTATGTTTTACCTAAAATCGTTAGGTATATTAATTTTTCATAAACTTTAAATTTAATCGACATTATTACATTCAGTCTACAAATTCGACAGTAAACATGGGAGAGTTGCTTAAAGTGATCCCTTCATGTAATGCAGTCGTTGGCCATGTATGTTTTGATAGTACGTTTTACCTAAAATCGTTGTATTAATTTTTTGAAAACTTTAAATTTAATCGATATTATTACTTTCAGTCTACAAATTCGACAGAAAACATGGGAGAGTTGCTAGAAGTGATCCCTTCATGTAATGAAGTCGTTGGCCATGTATGTATAGATAGTATGATTTACCTAAAATCGTTGTATTGAGTTTTTGAAAGCTTTAAATTTAATCGATATTATTACTTTCAGTCTACTAATTCGACAGTAAACATGGGAGAGTTGCTAGAAGTGATCCCTTCATGTAATGAAGTCGTTAGCCATGTATGTATAAATAGTACGTTTTACCTAAAATGTTGTATTAATTTTTTGAAAACTTTAAATTTAATCGATATTATTACTTTCAGTCTACAAATTCGACAGTAAACATGGGAGAGTTGCTAGAAGTGATCCCTTCATGTAATGAAGTCGTTGGCCATGTATGTATAAATAGTACGTTTTACCTAAAATCGTTGTATTGATTTTTTGAAATCTTTAAATTTAATCGATATTATTACTTTCAGTCTACAAATTCGACAGTAAACATGGGAGAGTTGCTAGAAGTGATCCCTTCATGTAATGAAGTCGTTGGCCATGTATGTATAAATAGTACGTTTTACCTAAAATCGTTGTATTGATTTTTTGAAAGCTTTAAATTTAATCGATATTATTACTTTCAGTCTACAAATTCGACAGAAAACATGGGAGAGTTGCTAGAAGTGATCCCTTCATGTAATGAAGTCGTTGGCCATGTATGTATAGATAGTACGTTTTACCTAAAATCGTTGTATTGATTTTTTGAAAGCTTTAAATTTAATCGATATTATTACTTTCAGTCTACAAATTCGACAGTAAACATGGGAGAGTTGCTTAAAGTGATCCCTTCATGTAATGCAGACGTTGGCCATGTATGTATTGATAGTATGTTTTACCTAAAATCGTTGTATTAATTTTTTGAAAACTAAATTTAATCGATATTATTACTTTCAGTTTACAAATTCGACAGTAAACATGTGAGAGTTGCTAGAAGTGATCCCTTCATGTAATGAAGTCGTTGGCCATGTATGTATAGATAGTACGTTTTACCTAAAATCGTTGTATTGATTTTTTGAAAACTTTAAATTTAATTGATATTATTACTTTCAGTCTACAAATTCGACAGTAAACATGGGAGAGTTGCTGGAAGTGATCCCTTCATGTAATGCAGTCGTTGGCCATGTAAGTATAGATATTACGTTTTACCTAAAATAGTTTTTTTAGTTCTTTATTTTAGTGTAATATATTTTTCCGTTCACTTTTATGAATTATTTGAAATGCATAATACATAATGGATTTTGTTTAATTTCAGGTAATCTTCAACACTCACAACAACAGTGTAACAGCACCAGACGTCGATACTCCTAGAAAATTAGCTTTAAAAAAACAATTGTTTCAGAGAAATGAAAGTATTGTTAAATTGCAGAGAAAAGTTGCAACATTGCAACAGTCAAGTCGTCGACAGTTGAAAAAAATTGCTAATTTAACAAATATTGTTCAGGAATTAAAAGAAATGGGCCATATTCAAAGTGAGGGTATTGAGATATTATCCTCAATGGATGGGCCCAACAGGGATTTTTTGAAAAGACAAATATCTAAGACTCAGAAGCTCCCTTTAACGAGGAAATACTCCCCAGAGCTGAGGAAATTTGCTATTACCTTGCATTTTTATTCGCCTAGAGCGTATAACTATGTGAGGGAAACTTTCAACACTTGCTTGCCTCATACCAAAACATTATCGAATTGGTACAAACAAGTTAACTGCGATCCCGGCTTCACTCAAGAGTCGTTTGATGCCCTCAAACTTAAAGTAAAGCACAGCGATCGTCCAATTCTTTGCTCACTTGTAATGGATGAAATGAGTATCCGTAAGAAGTTAGAAAGGATTGGACAAGTGGAAATGGGATATGTTAATTTTGGTGCAAATTTGGAAGGAGATGAAATACCCCTTGCTCGTGAGATACTTACCTTTATAGTTGTTTGTATTAACGGGTCATGGAAAATACCAGTTGGATATTTTCCTGTGGATGGCTTAACAGGGGAACAAAAGAGTATTTTGGTTACTCAATGTCTCTCTTTGCTAAAAGGGTGTGGAATTCGTACAATATCTTTGACGTTCGATGGCGCAGCTCCAAACGTAAGTATGGCAAAACAGTTGGGTTGTTCGTTTGAAGAGCATAATTTAAAACCATATTTTCTCTTTGAAAATGAAATTGTTGTGGTTTTTTTTGACCCATGTCATATGCTTAAATTAATTAGAAATACACTAGGGGATAAAAAATATTTTTTAGATAGCAATGGTGGTATCATTGATTGGAGGTTTATAGAGCAATTAAATATTTTACAGGATAATTATGGACTTCATTTAGGTAACAAATTACGGAGAGAGCACATTGATTATGTGCGACAGAAAATGAAGGTTCGATTAGCGGCGCAGTTATTTAGCGATTCTGTAGCGGATGCCATAGAATTTTGTGCTAAAAATCTAAAGCTGCCACAATTTTCTAACAGTGAACCAACAATTTTTTTCATAAGATGTATAAACAAACTATTTGATATATTCAATTCCCGTAATATTTCGGCACCTGAATGGAAAAGGCCTGTATTCTCGGGGAATCATTTAAAGTTTTCTGCGTACCTGAGTAATGTTAGCGTATATTTATCTGATTTAAAATTACCAAATGGAGTAAAAGTTATTCAGTCTAATAAAAAAATGGGGTTTTTGGGTTTTCGAGTTTGCATAGAAAGTTTACAATTATTAGTTAAGACGTATTTAATGTCAGAGTCCCCAGTGTTAAAATATCTAACGATGTACAAATTTAATCAAGATCATATCGAATTATTTTTCGGAGCTATACGCTCACATGGTGGTTATAATAACAACCCAACCGTTAGCCAATTTAAGTCCGCGTACAAGAAATTACTTATACGCGCAGAAATCAAAGATAATGTAAATGGAAACTGCATACCTTTAGATCAAATTAGTATACTTAACTGTAATTCAAATAATTCTGTCAACATTATAAACTGTTCCTCCTCCAAATTAAAATTATTACGTGATGACGAATTGAGTTTCGAAAATACTTTGCCTTTCGACGATATTCCTGAATCAATATATATGTGCAGTCAGTATGTGGAGAGTTGTATAATTTATATTTGTGGTTTTGTTGTCAGGCATCTAAATAAAAAAATTAAATGTGAGAATTGTCTTTCTGCCCTTATTGGCTTTAAGACAACTTTGCGAAATTCATTAATTGCACAAAAAGATAGAGGGGGGTTAGTATATCCATCAGATGACGTTATTTTAATTTGCACACATAGTGAACGCGTTTTTAGAGAAGCTCTTAACCGTAGTGGAGGAAAAAGAATGAATCCTCACTTTTCATTAGAATATTTAGTCAACAGGGTCTTAAAAATATTCCTAACTGTAGATTGTTTTAATATATTACTTTCTCACATGCTAGACCAGTCACCGCTGGAGAACCATACTGTTCACCTAATTAAGGCAGTTGTTTCTAAATATTTAGATGTCAGGCTACACATTCTGATCAAATCAGCGGTACAACCTACCGTCAGAGTGAGACAACATTTCAACAGATTAATTATCTTCCAAAATCAATAGCGTACTATATTAAAATTTTATATTTATTATTAATTCCATTAATGTACTTCATCATGTTGTTTTTTCAAACAATGTATTTTATGTGTATATACAAACAATGTATATTATGTAAATAACGTAATTTTCTAAATATTTGTACAAATGCAGATAACTAAATGTTTATGTTTGATATGATATAAATAATCCTCGATTATAATAATAATTATTATTATTATTGCAGTTCCTTATATAATTATTGTTGTGGTGATATTTAAAATTGTAATAAAATAAATTAAAATAAATAAATTTACCCACATGTAAAAGGCATTATCATTTATTGCTACTTTATTGTAAGAGAATTCACAGAGAATCGTTCATTTGTGGTAGCCCTGTTTTAGCAACAAATTACAAACACGTGTTAAAAACGAATTGTCCAGTCTCACCGAATGACCACGCCTCTTTTAACAAAATTCTTACAAGTTTCGAAATAATATGGTCTCTATGGATTGTATATACTCTAAGGTCGGAAGGGTCGCAGGGTGTCGCCACTCATGTTCTGTGACGGCAGCTGCGCTATTTATAGGACGAGGAAAACAATTAGTCGAGTAATGGTAGCACATTAGCCGGAACTCCTCTCTCGCGTCACTGCAAGCCCCGCCCATCATTTTATATTTAGGTGCATTTTATTTATTTATTTCATCTTACTCATCATGTACGAGAATCGACGTTTAACTCAATTCGTTCATAAACATTTGTTTAAATTTCAAAATCAAAATAAAAAAAATCCAAAAACTCGAAAAAAAAAAGTACTATAAATAAGTTAAGGACGTTACACGAAGTTACGGGGACAGACAGATAGACAGACGGACGGATGGACGGACAGATAACGAATTTTTAATTTAAAAAAAAATTGTTTATTACTATTTAGGTTGAATATAAAAATTTTGGTTGGACTGTGCCTGTCTCACTAGAAATATCTGTATGGGACAGGCGTATGTTGATACAAAACATAGTATGGAGATATACAACATGTCACGTAATTAACGCAAACCCTGAAAGTACTTTGTTAAGGATCGACTACTGATCTAAAATGTTCAAGCGACCATGACCAATACCATGAAGCGACCATGAAGCGATCAATAGTTATGGAGATATGCAATATCAAAGTTTGCATTTTTTTTTCAATATTTCTGACTTATTTTTTGTCCACTGTAAGTGCCATGAATTTTGCCCAAAAATGAATAAGGGACTGTCAAGGGAAGCATGCACTGGGAGTTTTCCCGGACATCTCGGGGGCGTTTGATAATGCCTGGTGGGAAATGATCCTCACTAAGTTGAAGGTGCGGCAGTGCCCGAGGAATCTTTTTGATGTAGTCAAAAGTTACCTCAGTGGTCGGGCTTCTACCATCAGCTATGAAGGGGTCTCTAGCACCAGGCATACAAACATAGGTTATCCACAGGGTTCGGTCCTCGGACCGACTCTGTGGAACATCCTGTTCAACGACGTTCTTCTGCTGCCGTTGCCTGCGGGTTGCACCATTATAGGATACGCGGACGATGCTTTTTTTTGACGATGACAGAGCCGCTCAGCGCTGGAAGAAAAGAGCAAAAAGTCAATCGAACTGAGAGAAGAATGGTGTGAAAGGAACAAGTTGGCTTTGGTGTCGAATAAAACTGTGGCCTTGATGTTGAAAGGGAGCCTGAGTGGAGAGAGGAACCCTACTGTGAAAATGAGAGGGATGAATGTGAAATTTAAGCGAGAGGTCAAATGGCTGGATGTGACTTTCGATACGTCGGGTTCCTTTCTCTCCCATGTCAAGGCCATCTCACCGGCTATGCGCCTAGTATACGGCGACACATGTGGCTCAGATCACAAATTCCGCTGAGGTCTGGGCGCATAGACTAAGAACCGGAGTGGTTGCCTCGGCTCTGGATAGAGGTCAGAGAGTGCCCTGGCAAGAAAGATGCGACGCGATCTTTCTAACGAGGACCTGGTAAGGAGTGCAAGGAACTTCGGATGTTTCCATGAGTTTGTTAGGGTGTGGGTGTCCCGGTGGGAAATCCTGCGGGGACCTGCGTAAAGAGATTGGCTCTTGCCGAACTAGTCGTTACCATGTCTATGGTCGAGGTTAAGTTACTTTTTAATCTCCGGTGTGTTGCTCTTGAATCGGATGTATATCTGCCGGTCCTGATTTCCCTTGCCGGGTGTCTCGTTTTTGTTTTGTCTTTCTTTTTCCCCTTGTTGGGAGCGGTTTGTTCTCTTTTATTTTTTTTGTCCTGTCTTCGATCCATCCATTGCCGCTTATAGCATTATTTTCTTATTATTATTATTATTCTTTTTTTTCATTATTTGTACCTAATTTATTGTATTTCTTTGATTTTGTTATTTACACTTCTATTATTTGGTTTATTTTAATATTTTATTTTATTTTCCTTGCATTTTTTCCTTCTTACTATTATACTGTTTTTCTTTCTATGTATTTTACATTATCCTATTGACTTTGTTTCCAGTGTATTTT
>JADDOH010018446.1:0-18152 GCA_016648135.1 Agrypnia vestita
TAAATTAGCAAAAAAATTAAACAACCAAACCTAACCCAACCTAAATTAACCTAAAAATAAATTTTCAATAAAATTAATTGACCTGACTTTTAAATACTTTGTGCCGCCGTATATAAATATCATTTTTGAAATCAGAACACTCGACTTTATTTTTATTATGTAATAGACTGTATAAAGTATTTATTAAATATTTCGTGAAAAACTTGTTTAATAGAATTACTGTTCAATTAAAACCGTGTAGGTACATTATGCTGCAGGGTTGTGTGCAGCATAATGTACCTGCTTCACACAAGGTGAATCCATAGATAAATTCACCCATTCAATCAATATTTATCCGCTGTCTACGGTAAGGCGTCATTCATGTCATAGATAAAACATGCAACTGTCAGATTTATACGGTAAAAATTGCGAAAGTTTTAAATGTGATAACTGTTTTAATACTTTATTCCACCGCATATAAATATCATTTTTGAAATCGGAACACTCGACTTTACGAGTAAAAAAAATTCCGTGAAGCTGTTATCATTATAAAATTATCCCCAAAACTTCAAGTCAAGTAACTTTTTTAAACTTAAGGCGACTCAATTAGGTATATTTCATTTTTGAAATAAGGGCACTCGGCTATTACCATAAAACAAGCCATCGAAAAGAACTGGATCCGAACCGTAAAGTACAAATTAATATGCCCTACTTTCCTTTCATCCATCTTTAACGAACACACCAGGTGCGCGCATTTCACATCACTGAGAATTAATGAACAATGAAGCAACTCCTCACCGGCGCGCTGGTCGGCCATCCTGGAGTACTCCGCGCACTCCTGCTTGATGTCGGGGAGCCATATGTCCATCTCCGTGTAGGGCGCTCCACCGCCCGCTCCTTCATCGCCGCTGCCGGCTGCAGACCCTGGCTCGGCCTTCACAGCAGGAACATCTTGGTCAGCACGGATCATGCTTTTATATTCCAGATAGCGAGAGTCGCGGAAGGGTGTCGACCAGTGTCGACTGTCGACTGTCAAATGAATGCCATAGAAAAGAGAATATAATAGAATGGCAACTAGGGATGGGCGTTGAATGGACGGACTAGTTGAAATCAACCGTTGACGTTGCATCGACGCGTCGACGGTTTACGTTTATCGCATGGACTAGTTGAATTCGTAGACGGTGGACGGCGGACGCCGCGGACGGTGGACGATTCGAGATTCAACATGCAAAGCAACGAGCGAGAGCAAGACAAAACGTCTCCGTTTATTTCTCTCTCATCTCTCGCTGCCGACTTGTAGTGCTTGTAGACGCCATAGTCGGCTCGACGGGTAATTTCATTTCAACTCTAAAGTACACGACCATAGGGTGCAGATCTGTGTACACGAACTATGACAGAGATTTGAAATTTGAATGCATGCGTAGGGAGAGATAGGCTTAATAAGCTATTATCTATTATTTTTTACTAGATTTTTTGCGATGTGCACGTGCGACGTTTCGGCGAATTCCCAATTTTACACTGTATAAAATTAAACAATTCTGTTTAATTATTTTATTTTTTATTGAACTATTATTAATTAACAGGCCGGCTAGATAGTTTTCTAAAATCAATATTTTATTCGATCGATCTCGACTTCTTATATCTACCTGAAAAGGAATGGTAAAATTTAATTATTGTGTTATTTCGTTACTTTTCAACTTTAGCATATAAATGATAAACAAACTTGTAGGGAATAAAATTTTCTATACCTAACTATGGTCCTTATTCAGGAGTCCAACATTAATTATTATTTATGTAATATAATCTTGAATTTAGGTTTAATTAGTTTTTATTAAAAATCCGAAATTATACTATAATTATTATTTTTTTTACCGAAAATTTGATAGATCTTCTTGATCGTCGCCACGAGTCTACTTGCCAAGATCACGGGAAAAGGGTCAAAAATCGATCCAAAGTTTTTGTTGACGGCAAGCAAGCAGACGCCACGAGTTAATATAAAGGGAGTAAAAAATCAAGTTAGCCATCAGAAAAGACCGCCAAAAAAGCAGGTTAAGATTACTGTAAAGGTGCATTCAGAAGACTGGAGGTGTCGTAAAAGGACTCAAACAACTATTAGCAAAAACAGATTAGATACCCAATATTGCAAACCGAAATCGCAAGTGTGGAACCAGACGTCCAGTAATTATCTCAATAGCCATTGATTTTTTTCGAGACTTGTACTCAAAATAAAATAATAGTCAATCAGTAGACCTAACCGGTGGAGAAGAAGTACCAGAAATAACTCTTGCACAAGTAGATAAGGCTGTGAAAACGCAGAAGAAAGACAAAGCTGCCGGCTCTGATGGCGTCAGTTATGAGTTCCTAATCGAAAACAAGGACCTCTTTGTACCAATATTTACAAAGCTACTCAATGAGGTGCTGCAGAGCGAGCTAATACCACACGAATGGAAAACATCAACCATAATACTGTTACATAAGAAGGGAGACAAGAACAACATTAACAATTATGGACCTATCAGTCTTATGTCGAAATTTTAAATGTTAATGTCTGAATAAAGGCTATTTTTGTTATTATTATTATTACATACTACAAACAGTTCACATAATGTAGTTTATTAAAGTAGTCTAAGTGCGCAATGTTTCTATAACCTCTTTGTTCGATACCTACTACAAATGAAACGCATAATTTGAAGCCTTCAAATTAGTGAACGTGCGCGTGTTGAAGCCTTCATTCCGAAATGAAGTTTTAGTGAAGTTTGCTATTGGCGACCTCACAAACTACTTAATATCTGCCAACGGTTTTTCTTCCTACGAGGATAAGCTTACATTTAATAAAATTAAAGGAACAACCAAATTATACGCCAATAGAAAGACGTTATACTTCTATTTTTCTTATATATTGGCCTAAATTGTACAGTCAGAGGCTTTGACGTCTCTTAAAACAGAGTAGACGTGAAAGGTCGTCGGTCGCACCAGCGGCGCACATCATTTGTACATTTTACTGCGATGAATTTACATAACAGCCTTGGTGATCAATTACTTATCCGCTATGTAGATCAAGATCCCGCTCTTCGATCAAATTAAGGTCGCCGCTCCGGGGCAGTCAGGGCCGGGTCGACTGAGAGGCCCGCGGGAGAGTCAAAGTCGGAGCGGCTGAGAGGCCCGCGGGACAGTCAGAATCGGGGCTGCCGGGACCCGCGGGACAGTCAGAATCGGGGCGGCCGGGACCCGCGGGACAGTCAGAATCGGGGCGGCCGGGACCCACGGGACAGTTAAGGTCGTGACTGAGAGGCCCAATCGGTACAATCGTAATCGGGGATGCGCGATGTTAAGGGATGCGAGAGAGGAAATGATAGAAGATTTGGAACTAGCACATCGAAGCTGTTCAGGGCGTTTCTGCGTGGGTCTCCAGGTGGGAGATCCTTCGACGTTTCAACAGTAGTAGTATGTATTCTTGATTGGTTTGTCTTGTTTTGCTCTTGGATCGTATGTGCCGGCCCTGGTGCGTGTGCGTAAGTCCATATTTCTATGCAATGATATAATAAACTGTAGATACGTTACAAGCGTGAAATCTTGGCAACTCAAAAGTAAGGTAATTGCCTTACTTGCATTCGTTATCGAACGGACCTTCTTTGTGATTGGGCGCGATGCTACGCCGAAAAAAAGTCCCGGGGAAAAAGGAACAGAGTATCGTACACTATTGTAATGAGTATGTTATTTTAGTCACCGTGACTTCAAATTACCTGATTTTTCTATCTACACACAGAGCGTTTGTGAAATTAATGTGCCGTGATTGGTTGTCTCTTTCTATGCAATATTTGCTACATATTATGAAAGTCGGCTAGTATGGGAATAACGTGTTTATATTATAATACGTCAATGTTTCTATGTACTTACTTTTGTGCTGTCTGTTTAACCCAAAAGGGAGTTTTCCTTTTCCCATACCCTCAAACGTCCCGGCCTGTTTGCTCCTTATCTGTATAATCTTGTGTATTTTTATAGTGTATTATTATATACTTTGTATTTTGAATATGCTTATACATCGTGTTAATGCTTAATATATTTAAATGTCTCGGTGGTTTGTGTAATTTATTTTGAAAAAATAAAAAGTGAACTGACTACGCCTGAGGGCAAAATTTTGGATGGCAGCCATGCGGCCCGACTCTGCGGCAACGCTGGGTTGCACGGTAGCCTTTAGCATTAAAAAATGCCAATCTGGCGATGAATGAGTAGGACCGATATAGGAGGTCTTCCCTCAATCTTAATCAGGGTGACTTCAGGTTGCAGGGGCAGTCCGGGAGACCGAATCACGAACGAGAACCTCCGACTAAAATCAATGATTGTTTATCATGAAGTATTTGGCTTGTATTAAAGCAAACGAATATATAATATTCTATGTGTAGTTTTCTGGAATATTCTTCCATGCATATCTGACGACTCTAGCCAACGTTTCGAATACTATTGCAAGGTCCATCATCAGGGCTGATGTGATGAGTACGTGTTGATGTTAAGGATAAGTATCGACTTGCAATGGCGTACCGAAATCAGTATATTTACTGGCTTGCGTTAATTTATGTAAGTACTGGCTTGCAATACCGTGTCGAAAGCAGGGTGTGTATGTGTGTATAGCCTGAGAACATTTTTGAATATATTATGATAAACGATAAATTCGTATGTAAATTGAAAGAGTTTTCTTTGTATTCAAGAACACATTCTTATTTGTGAAGTTGTAATTTTTTCATAACAATGTTCTGTGAAATTTTAAAACCAAATTAATTAACCAATTTGAAAGACATACAGAAAAATCTAATCCACGAAAAAATATTTGGCTACTACCGGGATTCGAACCACGGATCTCCTCCATTCCGGGGCCGGCGCTTTATCCAATTAAGCTAGAAGCCTTGTTTGTTTTCGTGAATATAGCTTCTATAGCTTAATTGGATAAAGCGCCGACCCGGAATGGAGCAGATCCGTCATTCGAATCCCGGTAGAGGCAAATATTTTTTCGTGGATAAGATTTTTCTGCATGTCTTTCTAATTGATTAATTAATTATGTTTTAGAGTTTCCTTTGTTTTACTGTAGACAAGTCAGAATACTGTAAAAAATCGGTTAATTTGAAGTGTATGTCTATAATGAGTTCTAGATATTTTGTGCTTTCCGTGCGTTTCTCATTTCGCACTCTATGAACAGGGTTTAGTAACACATTTGGTCGCAGGGGCCGTGGAGCAACATATTCAACGAGCTGAAATGGGCCAACCAGACAGTGCGGGGTGTAGAGATGGGTCGTTGATGAACGAACTGTTCTTTTAGAACAGTTCACTTTACTGAACGATCGAACGGTACTGTTCACTTGAGTGAACTAGTCTTTCACTAGTTCAGTAGATGAAAAATAAATAACTCATTAAATTCTGCTAAAATTTTTGGAAATGTGATCTTTTAGCTAGCGAACAGTATGTTTTTGTGATCTGATCGACAGTTTTTCGAATCAGTATGTTTTCTTTTTTTTAGGTCGTCAAATGTTACTTTGGGAAAAAATGTAGGCATATGTTTTTGATATATGGATAATATGTTTTCCGTTGACAATTTTTTTCGGTCATCAAAAACAGTTCACTATGTCAAGTACCGAATTAGTATTTTTTTGAATATATTTTCCACGGAAACCTTTTTTGTTGGTCTTTAAAAAATATGTATCGAAAATAAAGATATCTACTAATTGAACAGTTCACTTTACAAAAATTCAGATAAAAACAAAAAATCAAAGAACTGCTGAACTCTTTAAAGAGAACCGTTTGACTGAACGGTCTGGTGAACGAACAGTTCAGTGAACTGAACGAACTTTCCCATCTCTAGCGGGGAGTATTACGACAAATGATTGCAGCCTTCACTTTACGCCAACACGCGGTAGACAGCGATAAAATAAGGATTAGAGCCACGATCCTGGTCGCGGTGTTGCCCAAGACGGGCGGAGGCCGGAGTTGCCAACGTTGGCGATTTTTCGCCATTTAAGCCATGTATTCACTAGGGGACAAATTGTCCCTCAACAGCACGCGCGGCATAGAGTCTACGTGACGTTGCAACGTCGTGCACTGTTCCGCGACATCGCGCACAACATAGCGCGGCATTTCTACGTGCCGTGGCAACGTTGCCATGCGCACGGTACCCGAGCGAGCTCACTGCAACATGCAACAACACGCGGAGCGTCAGTACCACGTGGTATGTTCACAAGTGAATACGCATGCGCTGTATCTGTCAAGATGACAGTGTGGGGAAACGAAATTTTTCTTGAACTCATCGAGCTGCATCGATCGAAGATCGCATAGAATATCCGTCCTTCTTTCTCTTTACAGTAAATAATTTCGCATTCTACTCTTTTTTCTCCTCTTACGTTTCGATAAACTCATTACGCAGATACGCAAATGTCATCATAACCTCATAGGGCGACATTTCCGCGATGTGTGGAAAACAATAATTATTTGCAAAAAGGACCTTGTTTTTAATAATACTCAATTTACTACAGTAAAACCTCGTTAATTTGAAATTGCGACCCAAAAAAACATGTCGAATTGCGACCCAAAAAACATGTCAATCGTCGGAACCCCGTTTTCGCCAAATGAGATACCGCAGCTGTCAACATAACCTCATCGGGTGATATTTCCGCGACAAGATATGCGAGTCCCGGTGTGCACACGTCAAATGACCACGTCATTGTCCCCGGAACATGAGCGTAGATGTTGATGCGACATGCCGAGCGGAATGTTTCGCGATTTGTCCCCTAGTGAATACATGGCTTTAGGCTACTCAGAACGAGAATCGGCGACGAAAAAATATAAAAGGCGACTGGTCGACGATTAGGCTACTTCAGAGACAAGTTATTTAAATCAGCCGAATCGCAAATAGTAATTTAGAAAAAAAATACAATACGATGCCGATACCTGTACCTTTGAGTGATGCTGTCGTTGAAAGAATTTTCAGCGAAATGGGGACAATTAAAACAAAATTATGGAATCGCCATTCTTAGAATTCGTACCCATATGAATGTAAGAGGTGTGCGTTGCAACAACTTTCAATCAAGCAATCATACGGTTAGTTTACACGCTGGTAGAAAAATGTACGTCTCTATACTATACCTAATACTGCCGACGACGGCGAAAGTCTTGTTGATGCCTTATTATTGCTAGCAGAAGACGAACCGGAATAATCTTAATCTTTATTTTTTTTTTATTTGAACGTTATATTCTTTCTTTGTAATAATCTTAATCTTTGTTTATTTATTTTTCAATTTTGTTTCTAAAATGCTACCTATTTACTTACTTACCATTCTTTTAAGATACATTACGGTTTTTTATATTAGTCTTAGGCCTATTTATCAATACATTATAAATACGTTATAAATAAATTGATAAAAATTATATTTTATTTTATTCGTATGGATATTTTGGCGTTTGGGCTACTGCAACTGAAATTGGGCTACTTTAGGCTACTGCAACTGAAATTCGGCTACATTAGACAACTTTATGTATGGGAAGCGGCGATATTAGGCCAAGCGCTGTTGGCAACTCTGGCGGAGGCAGTCGGGCCTTGTCGAATGTCGGGCTAACCGGGGAACGCTGGAACCTGAGCTGCATCGCTCTCATGGGGGAAATTAACTCGTTAAATTGTGTGAAAAGCACACACTATTCAACTGAACGTGCTCTTCTATTCAAAATACATTTTTAATTCGCACATGCATGGCGTCAATTATATAATTATAATTCCTCAGTATAATTTCCACCGCGCGTACATGAGTAAACGATCCCCCATTTTATGTTTTTTCTTTCTTTCAATTGGTTGAGCCACTTTGTAGATTGATATTTTAAAAATTAATCTTATTATCTTGTATATATATATATATATATTTAATACGAAATAAATAAATGAAATAAAGAGAAACACACAAATATCAAATAATAAAAGTGAAAAATTAAATGCTGGAACCTGGATTCGAACCACGGACCTCTGTGTTTCGCGCACAGCGTGTTACCAATTTCACTATCCCAGCGACTTAACAAGTCGTCAATATTTGATAGTTATATGTTTCTCTTTGAATTATTTATTCACTTATTTATATTATTCCATTTTTACACACATTTTTACACAGAGGTCCGTGGTTCGAATCCAGGTTCCAGCATTTAATTTTTCAGTTTTATTATTTGATATTTGTGTGTTTCTCTTTATTTCATTTATTTATTTCTTAATAAATATATATACATATACAACTTGTCACGTAATTAACGCAAACCCTGAAACTTTGTTAAGAATCTACTACTGGATAGATATATGTGTATATATATATATATATATATATATGTAGCGGTACCTGTTGAACCCTGTGCCATGTACCTATCGCCCGACCCAAAGTTTTGTTTATATTAACATAATAAAAATCTCCGCGATATAAACAAAAGGGTCGAGCTAGGGACTTGGCGACACCACACCAGTCGGGCCACTGCCGTAACACCAGGCTGATCTCCGCGCGTCATCTATTTCTTTGTTCGTCATTACATAAAATATTACTTGTACACTTTAACTTGCTTCCGGGGCCTATCTCCGGGAAGAAATAAACAGTAAATGTACATCGCTCTTTCATTCCATCGACCTACGAATATTCCCAACATAAGTATTAATATTTTTGTAGATATTTTGTTTTCGGTCCTAAATATCGTTCTTATGTTATATATATATATATATGTTAGTTCTAACTACTTTGGGGGTAACCCGCGTCAAATTCTGGTCGTCAGGACCAGTCGTCTGCCGACGTTTCGAACAGATCTCACTGTTCATCTTCAGGGCGCCTTGTCGATGAGCTGCTTCTCTGGTTCTAGAAAATTCCCGAAAGTTCTATAAGGTTCTAAACTGAGTGGCGGAATGTGTCGGTGTGTCAAGAACGTTCCTGTACATTCGATAAATTTCTTGAAAGTTCTGGAAGGAGAATGTTCTAGAAGGTTCGCGAAATTTCTATGACGATCCACATCTACGCGTGCGAAGCCGCGCGGGCATAGCTAGTCTACTTATATTCATTAATTACACCTGAATGTTTCAGAAAAACCTTTCCATCATCCATTATATATTCCATCCGTTATACATTTTCGAATAAATTTCAAAATATCTACCGAAAAATATTACACCTGCATTTTATACAAATAATAAGATAGAGAAACTCCTCATAAATTCAAAAGATAAAGATAATATATTTAACAATTCAGATGTTTATAAACTTTCGTGCAAAGATTGTACAGCGTTTTATATTGGAAAACCGACCGAAATTTTAATTTATAAGTTAAAGATCATTTGAAATGTCTGAATAATCATGATTTTTCTGAATTTGCAAATCATTTATTAGAAAATGATCACGATTTTGATAAAAATTTAGGACTTTCTATTTTACACATAAATAACTTTGGTCTGAAAATGAATAATTTAGAATCATTAGAGATTAGTAAAGCATGTAAATGTAAACAAAATATTATTAATAATCAATTAAATTTTACCACTAGTCCAATTCTAAAAGTGTTCCAGTATTTTTGTGTAATCAAGAACTTCAGCAATAATCTTTAAAAATATTTTTTTAAATAATTTAGAAAACCAAAAAACAAAAGACATCATTCATTTTGATATTTTGACATTTATAAAACACCTTGAAGATAGAAAGGTTTTTCCGAAACATGTAGGTGTAATTAATGAATATAAGTAGATTGAAACAAATAATAACATTAATTTTTTATATTTTTTTTCCATAAAAGTGACAGCCGAATCTGCTTAAAATATTGCTCTAGCATTGTGATCACTCTGTATTTGGTCCTCAGTCTGAGATGATTCACATTTTACGGATGGTGCACAGATTACAGCATCACATACCTAAGTAGATTTGGATTTCATGAGCGGAATGGTAATGATTCCATAAATAAAAACACTCTACTTTGTATGAAACCACGATTTATTGTTGTGCCAACCAGTTTCGCTTAAACTTAACCTTCATCAGGGCAACTTAATAACTAAACAATAAATACAAAGCAGTGCACTTATATATACATATTGAGGGAGACAAAATATAAAATTGCATAGAAAAAAGAGAGACAACAATATACGAGTACATATGAAAGAGACATAATATAAAATTACACGATAATAAAAGATTATATGATAATGACAAAATAAAGAGAGATAAGCGTGTGGATTAGAGAGAGACAAATTACAAACAAGTGAGACAACAATTCTCTTTCAGAAGCACTGGTTTATTGTTGTCTCTCTTTTTTCTATCTAATTTTTTATTTTGTCTCCCTCATTATGTATATATATATATAAGTGCACTGCTTTGTATTTATTGTTTAGTTATTAAGTTGCCCTGATGAAGCTTAAGTTTAAGCGAAACCGGTTGGCACGACAATAAATCGTGGTTTAATGCAAAGTAAAGTGTTTTTATTTATTTTAATATGTCAAACCACAACGTTATTGCTTTCTACCAAAGGATAATGATTCCTTTTGCACTGAAAACGGAAGTCAGTTGTTCGAAAAAAAATTTGGATACTAAAAATATATAATACTACGATAGAGAAGGAACAACCAGAAGTTTGGAGATTTTGTCATTATCGTGGTTGTGGAGAAGATAAGAGTTCCCACCCGCCCGGAAGATTTCTTTCGTATTCAGTATCTCTGTGTTCAGTATGCGTCGCGTACTTGATACTGTGGTAGAAATATGTTCAGCAAAGCTTATAATATGGATCAAGTAATACTCGCTGTTTGAAGTTTATTTATTGGATCATTTTTTAAAGGTTAGGTTGCTAACAGAAACAAACGTAAAATTGAAGAGTTAAGGTTGTTATTACGGTCGTTAGACATATTTAACTGTAATTTCGGATATTTTATAAGCACCGTATGTATTTTATTTTATTTTATTTTCATTTATTGGTTTTCTTACAGCCATATAATTAATCAATCTTGAAAAAAAACAATAATTGATGTACAGAGTTTTGGGCCAATTACAAGAAAACGCATATATACAATCGATAAAAAAATAAGAAAAAACATGTCCAATAGTGAGTTTGTGTGAGTGTGTGTATTTGTGTGTTTATTTATTTATTTTAAAACAATCTTAAAAATTTTCCACTGAATTTAAAAATTTACTTTAACATACATTAATAGCGAATGGAGAGGGTGGAGGGGAATGTGGGACGGGAGTAGAAGGGAAGATATAATGTACAAATTAGTAGTATTACCGAGAAGCGAATCTCGATGTTTCGTTGGATACTTATCCAACGTCATCCGGAGGACGACCTTCACCCGTGGAGGTGGAGGTCAGACTGATTAAAGTGCTGCTTTCTAGGGCATAAATTGTATGCACTTTGTTGTGGAGTGTTCTCTTCTTCTACAGTAGAGGTCGCCAGTGTGCAATATGTACTAGTTACGTCGGCGGACTTTACTGCGACTTCTGTCAAGGGTTGAATCAGTGTCGTTAGAAAAGGACGCCAAATACTTGATAGTTTGTAACTGTCATCTGTATTGAAATTGGGATGTTTGTATATATATAAGGTACGGTTCTGTTGATAAGATTTTTCCTTGTCAAATCTGATGAAGTGACGTAAAATTGCACAAGCAAAATGGTGTGTTGACGCGCAGCGGTGACCTGATCTCGCAGGCGCCGGGAAAACCTTCACCTCTCGTTCTCACGATTCCTGCTTGGCGTTCCAGCTGTCAGCATGTTATCGTTGGCAGTATCTACCATGCGGCTTATTATTCTCAGCTGTCAGCATGTTCTCGTTGTAAGTATCTACCATGCGGCTTATTATTCCCAACTGTCAGCATGTTCTCGTTGTAAGTATCTACCATGCGGCTTATTATTCTCAGCTGTCAGCATGTTCTCGTTGTCAGTATCTACCATGCGGCTTATTATTCCCAGGTGTCAGCATGTTCTCGTTGTCAGTATCTACCATGCGGCTTATTATTCCCAGCTGTCAGCGTGTTCTCGTCGTAAGTATCTACCATGCGGCTTATTATTCTCAGCTGTCAGCATGTTCTCGTTGTCAGTATCTACCATGCGGCTTATTATTCTCAGCTGTCAGCATGTTCTCGTTGTCAGTATCTACCATGCGGCTTATTACTCCCGGCGTTTACAGCACTTGGAAACAATTGGGTGTCACGTTACCACCTGGGAAGATGAGCCCCATGTTGATAATTCAACAAAATAGTGGTTTATGCCATTGACGTATAATACGTCAATGGCATAAACCACTATTTTATATAGTAATATAGACACGTTATTCCCATACTGGCCGGCTTTCGTATGTAGCAAATATTGCATTGAAAGAAACAACCAATCACGGCACACAAACGCTCTGCGAGTAGACAGAAAAATCAGGTAATTTGAAATCACGGTGACTAAAATAACTTACTAATTCTTACAATAGTGTAGTGAGTTGCCAAGATTTCACGCTTGTAACGTATCTACAGTTTATTATAGCATTGGTTTATGCAAAATGTTTTCTGGTTATTGCCTGCCCAACATAACTAGTGCGGCAGGATTGGAACTAAAACCCGCCCCGCCCGCACCTGGCGGTAACCCCTCGCCCTGTCATTCAGTACAATTTTGTATTTGCTCGGGAGCTGTGACATCTTGATTACCAATATACACTGAATTATCATGTCCAAAACAACCAAAACAGTCCGGGGTGGTGCAAGAACAATTGCCAATGAAGTATCAAAGTTTTGCGAAGCTGAAAAAGCGAATAATGGACCGATATTACCGTCTGACAGTTTGACAGATAGAGCGGCCGCCGCGGAGCGCGCTGTTACCCGACCAAATTTATATTGAAGGCTCTGACACTGGTCACCGGACATTTAGTACATTATGTATTGTGTAGTAAATTTACAACCTGGCAACTTCTGTTTCGCGACAGGGGCGCCCTCCCTCGCACGCCAAGTTATAGTGGTGGCACTCTAATTATCTAACTGGTCGAGGCCACAAGCCTCAGATGAAGGAAGAAATGATTATTGTATAATATTTTCAGAGATACCTTGTTTTAATATTGCGAGAGCCAAGTATACATAATGTATTGCATGTGTTGACTCAGAGAGTGGGCGGAGCTCCGATGATGTCACTGGCTGCATCCATAGTGCGCTCAATAGGTAAAACAACCTTCACACTAGACGCGAGTGAGACCCGTTCAATCAAATGATATGCAATAGTAGATCTGTACCAACAACAACAAAACGGGTCTAAAATGAAGTGAAGCCTGGAGCTGGCGGAAGAGGAATTGAAGTAGACTGGATGTGAGTTCCCTTAGGGCCGGTTGTTTCAAGTTGGATTAAAGTAAGCGTTCGTTTAAAGCAGGTGTGGCGAACCTAGGGCACGCGTGCCAGAGATGGCACGTTTGAGAATTTGGAAGGCACGCGAACGATTTCCAAGATCAAAAATATATTTTTAAATTTTTAAATAATTGAATTTGGAAATAATTTAAAGCGATCGATTAACGAACATAATTAATAAATATGCAGAAGAAGAAATAATTAACACTGTGACGCCATTCCAGAAAACTTATATTTTATTTTATTATTTATTTATTTATCGATTTAAAGAAACTAGCGATAACAATATTATCAATTTTCTCTTCTTCATTGCTTGGGAGTCATTATTTTCAGAAATGAATTTCATAAAATGTAAAAGAAAAAGAATGACTGATGAATCCAGTTGGTCGTGTGTACTACTAAAAGTGACGTAATATTAGGTCCTTACATATGAAATTGGCGTTTTGCCGTACTGGCAAATTTCATCTCAAATATCTTCTCTTTGGTTAGGAATTCCAAATCAAAATTTATACAGCTCTTTACTCATGTATTTGTGTTTTGAAAATTATAATTCATTTGTTTTTTCCTCAATTGTTTTTTTCTTTGCGTCACCGAAATATCGCGTTATTTACGAGTACGAGTTCTACCGTGGCACCAGTGCTGCAGAAACGGCTCGAAGGATTAATGATGTGTATGGCGACGGTGCCGCAAAAGAAAACACAGTGAATTTTTGGTTCCAACGTTTTCGTTCTGGAAATTTCGACCTGCAGAACAAGCCCCGTGGACGGCCGGAAACCAAAGTTGATAATGAAGAATTGAAGGCTATTGTGGAAGCGGATCCATCGCAAACCACATCCGAGTTAGCTGCAGGCTGCGGTGTTAGTGATAAAACTGTTTTAATCCACTTGAAGCAAATTGGTAAGGTGAAAAAGCTTGAAAGGTGGGTACCTCACGAATTGAGTGAAGCAAATCAACAAACGCGCGTTGACTGCTGCGTTGCATTACTCAACCGGCACAATAATGAAGGGATTTTAAATCGAATCATTACCTGTGATGAAAAGTGGATCCTGTACGATAATCGGAAGCGCTCATCGCAATGGCTGAACCCTGCCGAACCAGCCAAACCATGCCCCAAGCGAAAATTGACTCCAAAAAAGTTACTTGTGAGCGTTTGGTGGACTAGTGCTGGTGTCATTCACTACAGCTTTCTTAAATCTGGCCAGACGATTACGGCAGATGTCTATTGTCAGCAACTGCAAACCATGATGGAAAAGCTAGCTGCTAAACAACCGAGGCTGGTTAATCGCTCTAGGCCACTGCTGCTTCATGATAACGCTAGACCACACACTGCACAACAGACGGCTACCAAATTAGAGGAGCTTCAATTGGAATGTCTAAGACATCCACCGTATTCTCCGGACCTTGCCCCAACAGATTAACATTTTTTTCGAAATTTGGATAACTTCTTGCAAAGGAAAAAATTCAACTCCGATGGGGCAGTCCAAACCGCCTTCAAAGATTTTATTGATTCCCGTCCGAATGGTTTTTTTAGTAAAGGGATCGATGAACTACCTATGAGATGGCAAAAGTGCATAGATAGCAATGGTACATACTTTGATTAAATAAATATATTATAATAAAAAAAAATCGGCTTTATGTTCCTCCCATACTAAACGCCAATTTCATATGTAAGGACCTAATATGAACCAGATATTAAGAATTTGTCATCGAATGTACAACAGAAAAATCTCATTGATAAATAACTAATGTGTATTGTAATATTCTTCTTCGGGATGAGGAAACTCCAAGTAAAGACTTGCTTCTCGTAAGTGTTTATTGGGTGACAATAACGGTTTAGACAAACGGTGTACAGTAAGATGCGGTCTGAATAACAATGGTAGTAAAAAGAGAGAGCGACTCGACATTCACGCGCCTTTTATACCTTCTCTCTCTCTGTCATGCAGTCTCTTTCTGGCGTCGCGACATACGTTCCTCAGATCTATCACACCCCTCCGCACTTATCCTTGGCTTTCATCCCTCTTCGTTCATCCTGACAATTCTTAACCTAATTTCAGGCGAAGAGGACCATGGCGGCAGGTGTGGTGTTCTATCTGTCTGCCGGTTGTCGCTGGTGCTGGCTTCTGAAACAAAGAACACCCCAGTTAGACCCTGAGCGAACATGAGCGTTCCGGTTCCTCCAAGGCAGCTTTCATAGCTTCAGAACCCTGGAACTTTGTACATAAAATACCTACTACTTTTAAACAATTTCTATATTGGGTTTGCCCTTAATCTGATTCACATGCCTTTTCCACACGAGACCAGTGCCTTCAATTTCTACTAAATAAAGAGTTCGTCCCAATTTCCTTAAAACCTTTCCCGGTACCCATGATACTTTATTTATGGATAGAAAATCTTTCACAAAACAATTTTGGCCTATAACTAAATTTCTTCTCTTCCTCCCCCCGAAATAAAATGCTTGTTTACTTTGACCCCCTTTTAAATTTTGTATAACCTCACTTTCTAATCGTCTAGAACTTGTTGCTTTTTCGCTAGGTATAAAAATGTCAAAATTGGTACGAAGTCTTCTACCAAACATAAGTACTGCTGGTTCTACACCTGATGACGTGTGTGATGAATTCCTATAATCAACCAAAAATTTATTTAATTTGTCATATTCCCTATTAAACTTCCCATTAACCAATATTTTTTTTTTAAATTTTTGCACGTCTTTACTGTGTTTTCTGCTTGACCATTGGACGCTGGCGAATTAACTGGTGATGTCAAATGTTTAATTCCTAATTCCTGACAAAAATCTTGAAAATATTTTGACATAAATGCCGTCCCGTTGTCCGTAATAATTGTTTGAACATTCCCAAATTGTGTAAATAATTTTTTTAATACTGCGATGGTGCATGTTGCATTTATATTTTTCATTTCTATACAATCTATCTTCTTGAATGCTGCATCGCATACCACTAAAAAATATTTATTCCCGATTGGACCGAAAAAATCCAAATGTATTCTCGTCCACACCGTTTCTTGAACTTCCCAAGATGACAGCTCGGCTTTCGCGGGTGACAACGTATTTCTTGAACAAATAGCGCACGCCTCCACTAAATCCTGTATATCTTTATCAATCTGCGGCCAATATACATATCCTCGTGCCAGCCCCTTTGTCTTAGCACAACCCAGATGTGAACGATGTAACATTTCTAACACATCTTTCCGTAAAATCCCCGGTATAACTAACCTATGTTTCCAAAACAAACAATTTTCCACTATTTCTAAATCAAACCTTTTTGTCCAATATATCCATAATTCCTCGGCTTTACACACCTTCCTTGGCCATTCCGTCGACATATATTGCATCACTTTGCTTAACAAACTGTCAGAACGTACATTTTCACTCACTGTTTCAATGTCTAATTGCGCGAGATCATTCTCTTTTAATAAACTAATATACGCGTTCAAAATGTCATTTTCTTTGTCATCTGCTTTATCTACCGGAACTCGCGATAAAAAATCCGAACAATTTTTACTCGATTTTACGTATTCTATGTTGTAATCAAAAGACGACAAAAATAAACCTTGTCTTTGTAATCTGTTTGCAGCTAAGGTTGGTATACCTGTCTTATCACCAAATATCCGAATGAGTGGTTGGCTGTCTATAGCCAATATAAATCTTCGACCAAAGAGATACTGATAAAAAAAATTTAAACCGAACGTTATGGCTAACGTTTCAAGGTCTATTATCGCATACTTTTTTTCGGCATCCGTCAACGTTCAACTTGCAAAAGCTATCGGTCTTTCTGTACCGTTCGCAAACCTGTGTACCAACGTGGCCCCTAACCCTTTCAGTGACGCGTCCGTAATTAATTTAAGTGGTAATTTTGGATCAAAATGTACTAAAACTGTATCTCCCGTTATTAGCATTTTAACTTTATCAATTGCTTTTTTACATTCATCATCTAAAACCCATTCCGTGCCCTGTTTTAATAATTTATAAACTGGGTGTAAAATCGATGCTAAATCTCCCAAAAAATTTCTATAATAATTTACTAATCCTAATAGGCTTCGTAACTCTCCAATATCTTTTGGGTACTCCGCATTACGAATAGCGTCTACCTTGCCTTGTAAAGGTCTCCCTCCGGTTTTGTCAATCATATGACCCAAAAATTCTACACTTTCTTTGAAAAATTCACATTTTTCCGCGTTCACGGTTAGATTACATTCTTTCAGTCTATCCAGAACCGCTCGCACATTCCTTCCGTGCTCTTCCCAAGTCCTTCCCGAAACCAAAATATCATCTAAAAATACGACCGTCCCTTTTAAACCCTGTAAACATGAAGCCATTGCCTTAGCGAAAATTCCTGGGCTCGAAGCAATCCCGAATACTAATCGATTGTATTGAAACAACCCCAGAGAAGTAGAAATAACCGTATACTTCTTGCTATCCTCCTCTAATTCCAATTGTGAGTAAGCACTTTTTAAATCTATCTAAAGAATTGTCCCCCGCTAATTTCTGCAATAACCTCCTCGAACCGCGGTAACGGATACCTATCTATAATCAATTGATGATTTAAGGTTGCTTTATAATCTCCACAAATTCTAATTTCGCCGGATTTCTTTAAAACTGGAACAATACGTGATGCCATGGTGCTTGCCGTAATCCCTTGTAACACACCTTCATCCACCAATCTTCTTAATTCCGCTTCTACTTTATCCCGAATTGCGAATGGCACGTCTCTCGCGTTACAAAACTTTGGACAAAAATCCTTATTTACTGTTAACCTTACTTTAAATTTATTAAACCTCCCCAATGTATTAGAAAAAACTGCGGGATAATCCTTTTTAA
>JADDOH010018447.1:0-27277 GCA_016648135.1 Agrypnia vestita
AGTTACTTGTGAGCGTTTGGTGGACTAGTGCTGGTGTCGTTCACTACAGCTTTCTTAAATCTGGCCAGACGATTACAGCAGATGTCTATTGTCAGCAACTGCAAACCATGATGGAAAAGCTAGCTGCTAAACAACCGAGGCTGGTTAATCGCTCTAAGCCACTGCTGCTTCATGATAACGCTAGACCACACACTGCACAACAGACGGCTACCAAATTGGAGGAGCTTCAATTGGAATGTCTAAGACATCCACCGTACTCTCCGGACCTTGCCCCAACACATTACCATTTTTTTCGAAATTTGGATAACTTCTTGCAAAGGAAAAAATTCAACTCCGATGGGGCAGTCCAAACCGCCTTCAAAGATTTTATTGATTCCCTTCCGAATGGTTTTTTTAGTAAAGGGATCGATGAACTACCTATGAGATGGCAAAAGTGCATAGATAGCAATGGTACATACTTTGATTAAATAAATATATTATAATAAAAAAAAATCGACTTTATGTTCCTCCCATACTAAACGTCAATTTCATATGTAAGGACCTAATATTAAAAATCAAGATAGTTCGGCTATTACTTTTAATCCACTGTTGCCAATCATACTTAGCAACTAAGGGCAGACCATAAACACTTTCAGTATTGTTATTATTGTATTCTTTTAATTTAAAACTGTGTTAAACTTGCACTACAATGTGATTGTGAATTCCTAAAACATCTAACAATAATGTGTGCTCTTCGTATAGTGTTGTTACATTAATGGGGAAATACTGCGCAACGCCACGATTCCATAAAAATGTTGTTATTTCGTGCATTCGCTGTTATAAACATGGCGAAAAGTTCATGGGGCTATGAAATAGCTTGAAAATAAAATTTTATATGAACTTTAAAGCAATGCAAATAGGTGAGAGAACCTAGAATTCTGGAAGCCGCCAAAACTTTTATCGTAAGAAAAGCAATGCAAAATGTCAACGCGCCTACTCAGCAAAAAGCAGACGTTGAGCAGCCAGTCCTTTGCGTACTGGAAGCAAATAACTATATTTTTATATCCAGAATATTTTGTGTATGGCCAAATTTTTCAAAAGCACAATACTGGATTTTATCCCCAGGGGTACATCATTAATTAAGATAAATTAAAAATGAAGGAAGAACCTCATATACACATCAAAAATACTGGTTTGTTTTTTCAATTGGTTGAGCAACTTTGTAGATTGACATTTTAAAAAATAATTTTATTAATTGTTTTAATCTGCTTATATATTTATTAATTACACCTACATGTTCCGAAAAAACCTTTCCGTCGTCAGGGTGTTTTATGCATGTCAAAATATAAAAATGAATTACGTCTTTTGTTTTGGTTTTCTAAATTATTAAAAAAAATATATTGTTAAATATTATTGCTGAAGTTCTTGGTTACATAAAATAATTGGAAATTTTTTTAGAATTGGACTAGTAGTTAAATTTAATTGATAATAAATAATATTTTGTTTACTTTTACATAGTACCTACAATAAGAATCACTTATATTATTTGCATCAATATAAATTTTTTGTGGATGGTCATTCTTTCGATAATTATATCGCATTCTTAGCTAAGCTGAACAGCTGTCTAATGACTTATAAAGTTTTAAAATATTTATTTATTTTTTAACAAAATAAATATGTGAATTTCGTTTGTTTTTTGATCGTTGGAGTCAGCAGCCACGTAGTAATTTTCCCAAAGGGTTGAATTGGTTGGTAAATCCAGTCGGTAAATCACTGTCGCGAAGATGAATACACTTCAAATGGAGAAAGGCCTTCGTACTTCGTATCAAATGATAAATTGAACACTGAAATATAGAAACTATCCAACTATTGATCTCTCGAGTACTATTGGAAAAATATATGGAGGATATCTGATTAAGGGTGTTAGGTTACTTATAGACAAAAAGGTTTCGGGATGACTGAATGCCCCCCCGATGGGGGTACATATCAAGGGTACCGATAAATAATTTATTTTTTTAAATGATTTTTTATTTCGTCCAGTTCATATAAGAGCGCAATTTAATACTCAAACTAAATTAATGAAAAAAATACATGTCCATATGTTTTCTTTCGTTCAATTAGTATTAGGTACCATTTGAGTCGTATATTTCCACATACCGCTAACTCCATATCAAAAAAATTCACAGCAGGTCAAGTAATTTATACCTTATTGTGTGAGATGTTATTACCCACAATGTTAGTTTTTCTAGAAAGTTTGTTTACATTTATAGCAAACTTTATAAATGTATACAAACTTTCTAAAAAAACTAACAGTGTAGGTAATAACATCTCACACAATAAGGTATAAATTACTTGACCTACTGTAAATTTTTTTGATATGGAGTTAGCGGTGTGTGGAAATATACGACTGATTTGTGGTTTTGGATAGTTAAGAACGGTTAAAGTTAAAAATAAATTAAATGGCTCATTTATAGAATGATCTCTCCTTTTCTCAGGAATACAATATCGTTATGATTTCCTAAATCAAAATGCACGGGATATACCTATTTATGTAAGCATAAAAATTCTATGAGAAATTTCAAATAATATAATCACGTCAAAATTGTTCAATGTTATATAATAGCGGCCAAAACATGATTTTTAGAATAACGCAAACTAATAATAATTAACTAGATTGTGTTAGGATATGAATTCAGAAAAGGAGTCAGTTAAAAACGAAGGTAAATAATATGAACTATAAAGACATTTGAAAGTGTCAGAGATAGTTAAAGTGTTTTCAGAATAAGAGTTTAAATTGAGTTTTTTTTAATGAGACACTTATGCCCGAATTCAGAGTCAATACTTAGATGATTTAAAGGTTAAGGTACGCCTGAAAAGCTTAATTTTCTTTACAAAATAACTCTTTTAAGGCGTACAAAAAGGGCCTTACAGAATACTGGATACAAGATACATAAAAACAATATGTTATTATTTAAAACTCAGCCTACAATCCTAATTACAAGTGTCTTCGGCCTGCTCTGCCAACATGCGTATGTATATTCATATAAGAATATGTAAATAAATGATTGATTTAAGGTGTTGTATGGGTTAAGGTTATTGTCAAAAAAATGGGATGGATGGATGGAAAAAATGTAGGAGTTACTTTTTCAATAATGATAGGTTAAAGGCAAAGGTGAATGATAATAGGTTAATCTGTATATCAAATTATCCCGAGTACGCACAGTGGAGTTTGATAATATCGTATTCAGAGCAGGAGTGGAAGCTTATCCATCACTTTCAATTGAAAAAAATTGAATATTAATGGGTTTGAAATTACATTTCTGGTTATGTAGGTTTCTGAGAAGGTCTCCAAGCCGGTAAATAGTATAAAATATTTTTGACAATTATACAGAAAAACAATGTTTATGGGTATCCTTAGTAATGTCCTATTAGTAATAAAATGAAGAGAATTTTCCGCATGTTAGAGATAGCTGAGAGCTTAAAAATTGTTTGAATGGTGGTAATTGAATTTCTAGTAATATATTATGAAAGTAAAATTGAGTCATTTCAAAGAATCTGTTAAGGTGAGCGGAACGAATTGCGAAAAATTGTTATTATATACTTACCGTACCTTAAATATTTTCATAATATTTTTCTTTGAGATAACGAATGCCAACTGGCGCGGAAAACGAACTTTTTTTGTTTGTTAATATTAAGATAGAAGTATATATAAAGGGTAGGTATATAAAATAGGTTATTTTTCTAGTTATTAATTTACCTCAATCATTTTACTGCTTGAATCCACTTGAAAGTAATTTAGTTTAACAAAATATATAATCACAGAATATAATTGAGTAGCTTGTTTGTCTTGTGGTAAGGACTCTCGCCTCGTGGTCCGAAGGTCGCAGGTTCGAACCTCACTCCAGACCAGCAAGTTAGTCCTATTTTCATAGCACAAGCGTTTAGCTTAGTTTGAAAATGATAAGAACATTGATGTGACACCTATTCCGTATTCGCATCTGTAATTAATAAAAAATAAATATTTATTATAACTCTTTACTTAGGAGAGCTTTCAATGAAGTATTTATATATAAAATTCCAAAGTGCTTACGTATGTCGTGAAATGAAATTGGTACATTTAATTTGTGTGAAGAGTCAATTCTCTTTGAAATATGGATGTATCACCTTTGTGTTACCGAAACAGACTTTTCAAAATACATGATAAACAATGGATTCATCGAATATTTATTTGTGGACTTAGATTAACTTGACAGACGCATACGAAATAATATATAGGTACTATATGCAAGTGTGACTTCTTTTTTTAAATTTACTTAACCTAAATTTTTACTGCTGGATTAATATTTCTACACATTTACGTAAAATTAATCTCATGGTAGAAATAAAAACACTACTTTTTTTATTATATTTTTAGCCTTATAAGGACACTGTCGATCGCGTTAGTAAATTAAACAATTAGCATCAATAAAGCAATTTTTAACTTCCATACCTATAATAATGGAATTCTACAAACTGAATATTATTAATATTTAAAGCATTGACTTTGTAGTCACACATTTAAAAAAAGTTATTTATGTTAGTATATAATCCAAACAATCACTTTTTTGTCTACCGGTTTCGAGACTTAGCCCATCTCTTCGTCAGAATAACACAACACTAACATGTAAATATCACGACACACCACAACCATTTACACACCAACGCCAATACTCTTCACACGCGTGTTACTCTAACTAAAATGTAACATTAGAATAACACGCATGTGAGTATTTTGTGAAGGTGTGTAAATAAAATTATGGTTGTGGCGTGTGATGATACTTACACGCTAGTGTAGTGGTTGTCCTGACAAAGAGCCAGGTCAAGTTTCGAAATCGGTAGACAAAAAAGTAATTTTAGTGGTTATATATTAACAAAAATAATTTTTCTTTAAACTTGCCTAGGAAATACGATGTCATTGCCTTATTAATATTGCAATGACATCGTAAAAAATATTCGAAGCTTATTTTATATTTTGTCGGAAAGGATTGTGAAGAAGAATTCGCTTAACATAACCTAATGGAAAAGGGCGAATATTCTTTTCATTTTCCTATGCCGATTGAAACGTCTCCTACTACGCACGAATGCGAAACACGAGAGCGAACTGAATAAAATAATATTAAACTTGGGCCACATGATCCAGCCCTTGGAATAAAATTGGCTTGACCTGATGACCTGATTTCGGTCTGCCGTTTCCAGGACCCCTGGCCCGCCCGATTGGTGTGAGTACGCAAAACTTTTCATCCTTTTCTTCCCGGGGGAATACGTCTACAGCACAATTGCGCTTGAACTAATTCAGGACTCCAATGTTGGATACTGTTATAATACATTACCTAGTGGTTCTGAAATTTTCGAATTTATCCGGCTCGAAGGACCAAAACGGGATTTATTTATTCAGAATATTTTGAGTGTGTCCAAATTCTTCAAAAACATATTACTGGATTCTATCCCCAGGGGGACATCATCAATCAAGACATATTAGACGTCTCACAGATACGAAGCTATATTTGAATATGGGAAAGTAGGTATGGAAGTCTTTTGAGGTGCTTATAGGGCTTATGACCTATCGTATGGCTAGCTTGAGTGATCATTTTACACAGTGTACGTTCACCAATTCCACTTGTGATAGAATACCATATCTATAAAAGTTTTGGAAGTTGTATATATGTTTAAGTGACACAACTTATTTCATATGTGAGTTGTATTTTTACTACCGCCACCTGCAGTCCACAGCTTTTTCATTCCCATAATCCAATACAGATGTCATTATTGATAATGAGGTATCTATATTTTGATTAGAGTTTAGCAAAAACTATAATAATAAAATAATGACATAATAATCTTAATAACCAGATAAATTTTATGAATAGCCCGTTTATTGACATATTCTCCATTTTGGCGTCCACTTCTCAATTACCCCCACCATAGCTGTAGCCACGCCCCGTTTAAAAATTGATTTTTTTTCTATAATATATATAATCGATAGTTAGTTTGGGTCCATCCTGGTGAAGATGCAGTGGTATCGAAACCGATTGGCGTAGAGTTACTAGTTAAGTGGTTAATACAAGTTGTTTAATTAAAATTAATAATTATTTGGTTACTAGCTATAACCCATAAAAATGACGGTTTTTTTATGTTTGAATTTACTTGCTATAACCCATAAAAGTGACGGATTTTTTCATGTTTGAATTTGATTTACAATATTATTCCCAATAAAAAAAATTACTAAATTGTTTTTTACGTGAGCACAAACTACAATATGAATGAGCTCGCCGTTTATCTCATATTGGTCAAATTTTACTTAATTTTCTTCATTTTTTCATAAAATACTAATAGAAATTAAACTTTCACAAGAAATAAAATTATCGCGAAATCGTAGTGAGTTTGTGGTAAACATAGCAAGCTGATAGCTTTAGATCGTTAGCATCGTTTCAGCCGCGAATCAAAGCTGCGAAAACCGCGCGATCTAGCTCACCGTAGATTGTTATACTGTTACAGGTCGTGGTTTTGGGTGGCAAATTAAAAACACTGGAAATTAATTAGCGATTAAATTTAATTAGTGATAAATGATTTATTAAATGGACAAAGTCACTTGATGTTCTTTAAATTACACAATTTTGCAATACATCACTAGTATATGAAGACTTTATTATCGTTGGAAACGCTTAATTTATCGCTCGTAGAATATTCAATTCTCGCATATATATCGACGGCTCCTACGTATAATATTGTAACCCACAAAGCGACGATTTTGAGTTTGTTGTGTATTTCATATGTTTTTAATTATATATTTAATTCCTAGAACGAAAAAAAAATTAATAAAACGTTATTCATTGCAAAATATTTATTTTTCTTTCTTGGAATTAAAGATATAATTAAATACACATGTGTATACACAAAAAACTGAAAATCGTCGATTTGTGGGTTACGATATTGTACGTAGGAGCCGTCGATATGTCCCACTTATTTATTTTGCCACTATCGGGAAGTACTCGCCTGGGCACATCTGGCCGGCGCCCGTAACTTACTTCGTACCGAACGAGCTGTCAAAACAAAACTCCAACACCACGGCGTTATCTCGGTATTTATACCCAAACGCTGTGTTTTCGAACTCTCGAGAAAATCATTATCCTTTCTAATGTTTAGAAGAAGGTTCCCGTCGCTTATCAGCTATTCTTATCATTTGTAGACGTTTCTCAAAGGTTATAGATAATTGTAGACCGTTCTAGATCCTTCGATAGTGTTGTAACATATTTATTACAAGGAATTCGGACAATGCGCTATTCTTTCTGCTTGTCATTCCATGACAATATATATGGATTAAATCTAAACTGCACTTTAAGGATGCTGTGCCTGCTTTTAAGCCCTGTATGCACTAGGGGACAAGTCGCGCAACATTCCGCGCGGCATGTCGCATCAACATCTACCGCTCATGTTTCGGGAACAAGGACGCGGTCATTTGATGTGTACATACCTATCACTTGTTGCGGAAATGTCGCCCAAAAGGGTCATGTTGATTGGTACTGCGTATCTATTTATTCTAACGAGTTTATCGAAACATAAGAGCAGAAAAAGGTGGTGGGAGCGAAAGTATTTACTGCAAAGGAAAAGAAGGATGGATATTCCATCCGATTTTCGAAATTTGACAAATCATTCGTCAATTTCATTCGAATGACAACAACTTATTTTGAAAATTTATTACAAATGATCGGGTCTTTCATAGCCAAGCAAGACACTATATTACGGAACGCTGTTTTATATCACATCATACAGCATATGTAACTCTAGAGCATGCATCTCAGCTTATCAACATACCACGTGGTACTGACGCGCGGTACGATGTCCCCGTGCGCTCGATCGGGAACCGTGCGCGTGGCAACGTTGCCGCGGCACGTAGAAATGCCGCGCTATGTTGCGCGCGATGTCACGGAACAATGCGCAACGATGCAGCGTCACGTAGACTCTATGCCGCGCGTGATGTTGAGGTTTGTCTTTGTCCCCTAGTGAATACGTGGCTTTATACTTTAATGTTGTCTATTATCCTTCGTACCATCACAGATTTTATTTTGCCATATTTATCCAGATCTAACAAACATTTTCAAGTCTCCATAAAATTTGAATATTTTTAACGAAAACAAATTTCTACATTTTATTCTCCAAATTAATGCCGAGAAATTTTTCGTTTAATGTTGAAATTAAGTTAAGGCCTAAGTGATTTAATTAGCGCTCTTCTTTCTTAATTTGGTGAACCGCCATTTTCAAATGAATTAATTAATTAGTTCTTGTGTACCATTACGCCTTTAAATTCAATAATAATAAAGAGAACAGAATATTTCGTTTCTCGATAATTCCGCACAAAAGCCGAGAACAATTTCCTCATGTCATGTTTCGTGAATAACATAGAAAATATCTAGTAAATGAGGTATTTTACATATTTTGCTACTAATTATTATTTTTTAAATTAATTTATTTAATATAGCTGTACCCGGCCACGCGTTGCTGTGATCGATTAAATGGAAAAGAAAGGAAAGAGGATGGATTCTAATGTGTTTAATTTCGCAATGCTTGTGAATATACAATAATTTTTTGTTGTTTCATTGTCTACGCAGATATAGAAATTATCTGGTGTGCCGACTCTAGAACACGCAACATATAAATATCCATAAGAAGCGTGGACATGATCCCAGCTAAATTGGAAATGTAAAAAGGAATCGTAAAATATTTAGTATTTTTATCTGTCATAGGTGTGACGGGTAAAAACATAATAATGAAAATATAATAATGACTATAATAACGATTGTCGTCAGTATTGTTACTTATTTCTCACGCAGTTCTCGACAGATTAGAAATTGATTTTTAATATAATTATTGAAGATGATTTAAATAAAATTCTAAATAATATCAAGCATAAATTTACTATTATTGAATTTTAATTATAAAAAACTAACCCATAAAAACCAAGTTTTTATTCTACTTCTATTCTCATTTACTAGTTGAAACAGGTTTCGCGCCTACTCCACGCGTCGGGCTCGAATCGGGCGACGCTACGAAAGGGAGTTATAAAAAAATTTCCAAAAATCAAAAATTATGCCGTAATTATAAAAAAAATTTAAACAAAAATTTGTTATATCATTTTTATCATCACCACGAGTATGCCTGAAAAGTTTCAGCTCGATTGGATCACGGGAAAAGGGTTAAAAATCGATCCAAAGTTTTTTCGACAGACAAGCCGACAAGCAGAAAAGCAGACAAACAGACGCTACGAGTTAATAGAAAGGGAGTAAAAAGCCATTAATATGAACGACCAAATCATTAATCAATTAAATGTATCATTTAGTCCTATTTGAAATATGTTCCCCTTGGGCAACAATACTCCCCGCCCCCTCCCCTTACCTACGCACACTATTGGTACTTTTTGTTGTATTTATATTTAAAGTTTCAGTTGCTAGTCACCTGCTAAAGTCACAGTTGTAGCGAAACCCAGTTGGTACGAGTATCAATACAAAAATAAAGTGATTTAAAACAAAGATTATTGTTTACTCCATTTAATTTCTATTAAATGGATAAAATAATTATTATTTGTGGTACAAAATGATTATTCTAAGATACCCGTAGTTAAACTATGTAATGTACGCACGAATATATTATAATAATTTTTAGTTATAATTACTTTAATTTTTAATTTAATTTTTTTTAATTTTAATTTAATTTTAATTTAATTTTAATTTTAATTTTAATTTACTAATTAGTTTCGAAAGGAGCAGTCGCTTTCATCATCAGGTGCAATTAATAACTAACCTAAATACAGAAATTTAAAAATTTATTCGAGTAGAGCAGCGGGTTGCGTAGTGGGGAGAATTTTTTGATCATTAGAGGAAACACATTAAGAATCGGAGACATCTGATGGAATGCAATGTTTTTCATGAGTATTTTTTCAGAATTTAAGTTCTTTAGGATCTTGACGGTTTTCGTACTGTTCATTTTCAATCCTTTACGAAGAACAGAGTGGAGTAGTTTTAATTTATGATTGTTGAAAGTATGATTGGTATTAATTATTTGGTTGGCGAATTTCGTGATGTCGTTCTTTCAACAATGGCGATTTTCCTTCATTCTTGTATTCAGGTTTCTTATGACTGCACCTTAATTAATTAATTTAATAATTCGTAGATGTCATTAGCATTCTATTATTATAGGATAATTTGGCATGTAAATTAACTGGGGGGGGGGAGGGAGAGGGAAACAGCTATCACAGATCACAGCACTCGTTTAGCATGTTAGATGTGCCAGGACTTATATCCGGCGACGATAATTATATTTAATAATGCAACAATATAGTAATCGAAAATAATTACACATAATCGACGCTTTTACAGCATTCTACACCTTTTAAACTAAAAAATGCTTAAATATTCTTGGACAATCCACACGAATCTCATAACGAGTGGGCTGTTTTAGTAAATTCCAGAAACATCGAGAAAGACATTTACCTATAAAAGCGAGAGCATCGCGCTATACGCTACAATTTTTGCATTGTTGACGACGGACTAACACCATAGAAGCGAAATGTGCGACGTGTGTAATACAAGCGATAATAAATCAAGAGAGTACCTACGTGTGAAATTAAAAAGAATTCTCTCGAAAGTGATTAAGGCGATAAAAATAACGTAAATTAGTATGGATTAAGAAACAGTCTAATAATAATTGTGTGAAATTCTCTAGAAACATTTAGTGACTATAAATTTTAGAACAGCGCTACGATTAAATTCGTGTCCAGTGACTTTTTGTGAAATTTATAAAAACTTTAAATTGTTTAAGTGTTTCACGTCCAGTGACAATAATAAAAAAATCTAAAGCAATTTTTGAGACAAATTTTACTGGAAGATTCTTCCTAAAACCTTAATGTTATCAAAATAAAAAAGCTCTATTATAAATATTACCTTAAAGTTTTCGAATCTTAAGCATTTAGTAAGGTTTCCTATATAAATATTTACGGGGCAGAAAGAATATATGAATAGTTTTGAATGTATTTTCAACCAAAAACTAGGCTCTGGATGCGAATAATACATCGCGTTTAAGGTTTATTATATAAGCTCGCAGGGTCGCATCTGCAATAACTACGCATTTTGACGACTCAAGCGCTAGTGGGTCCCTCTAAATAACGCTAGAGAGCAGATTATTTAAAAATATATCATAGTAGCCGTCTGTACCCGGCGTTGCCCGGATAAATATTTTGTTAAAACCAAGTGTGTGGGGGGAAGGTGCCATTGTTTTGCAAAACCTTTAAATGGTGGATGGGATATCCGGAACGGTGATGGGGCATTACCGTATATTTTTTTATTGCTGAGAAATGCTTGGTTCAGTTATGTACGATTTTTCATTCATACGATTGAATTTTATTTTGGGAACACAACCTAATAATAGATAACATAATAATCAAGATATAAAGAAATAATAATTCAGATATAAAGAAACAATAAAAATAAAAATTGTCTGTCATTCACCTATATGTTTCCAAAATATTTCACAAAGGCCAAGGTACTTAAATCAATAAAGATAATTAACAGTTAACTTATTACAAATAAATAAATAAAAATAATTGCAAAAAAAATGGTTCGATTTCTGTATCAAGAAAAACTTGGAGAAAAAAATTAAGATAAAATTTAGTTGAATATTAATATCCCTCTAACGATACTCAATCTGATTACAACAAACTTTACTCTTCGATTAACAATAATGTTATTAACTATGCAACAAAAAAATATTTAATTCCATTCGTTTTATTTTATAAGAGTGGGGTGGGGAAGGAGGGATTGTTGGGGGAGAGGGAGTGGTATCATTTTATAATTTTAAATTGATAGTATTAATTTATATTTGGAGTAAATTACATTCATATCTGGGGGAAGAAGTATTGTAAAAGTAGAGAGAAGAAAAAATACCCAAAATACGGGTCAGATCTGTCAACGATATAGATTGGTATAAAAAATATATCACGTGGTAAATTGGAAGGGGGGAAATGTAATTTTTATTACCCGCCGGATTATAATTAATAAGTATGAAAAATTTGAGCCAGATCGGTCAAACGGTGTAGATTTTGATAGATAGATAAAGAATAGACAGATGTTGATTTTTGGCGGGTTACGGTGTAATGTGTTTTCTGAGACGAGTAAAAAGTCCACCCATCCTAAGAAAAAATATTCTTCGAACAATTGAAAACGATATCTTTGGAATGCTACGATTATCATAGATTTTGATAGTAGAATGAAAAATTGTCAATTGGTACAGTAGTTTGAGCTACCGGAATCCACTGTAAGAACAATAATAAAAGATAGAGAAAGAATTCTTGGAGCGGTAAAAAATACTTAATCCTTGAACTCGACGGTTATTTCATGGTTCCAATATGGAACAAATACTTATATAACTTTCAAAAATTTATGTGTGAATGTTTTTACGATGGAATTGGTGAACGTTGCATCGTGTAGAGTGATCACTTAAGCCGACTCACACAGGCTGTAAGCCGCGAACCATCGTATAAAAGGCTTTCATATGCGTTTCTCATATAAATAGCTCCGTCTCTGTGAGACTCCTATAATTTATCTTAATTAATTTTTTTATTTATATCCCAAACGCAATAAGGTCTTAGCAATTTTGGTGCAGGCATTTGGCCGTTGACAACTTTGTAGATTTAGCGACGAAGTCGTGTTTCACGTGTCTTTTGAACATGTATCGTTTTACGAGCACGTCCATTTCCTTTCTGGCAGACCCACTTTACCGAGCGACAAAAAAAACCTCCCCGCTTAGATCCCGTTGCTCTGTCCGAACTGTACGCGATGATGAGAGGAACTCCTACATTCCAAAATTTAGCAGTGATGGAATACCTCATTTTTCAAAAGAAACTGACAGTTTTTATATATACCTACCGCAATTATTATTTTTTACGCCAACCGGTTTTGATACTTGGATGGACGCTAGTTGGAAGCCTACCGGTATTAAAAATAATCAATGTAAACTACATTGTTAAGTTAGTAATAATGTCCAATCATACAATTAATATATTGTCACATGATTCCGACATTAAGAAAATCTGCATGTAATCGAAGGTTTCAGAAAAGATCGGACGTTTAAGAATATTTTAGAAAGATCTGGAAGCCGGTCGAACACGCGAATATGTACCAGAAGAATCGAGGAATAGGATCCTTATATATTGCGTCGTAGCCTCGCTGACAAACCAGTGAGTGTTTTGATAACGAGCGAAAGAGAACCTGACGAAAAGAGAGCGAACTGTGAATCCGTGCAATAGACAATAGCGTGCAGAGGATTACTAGTCACGAGTGGAACTTTTCTATAGTTTGTGTACAGTGACTTTGTTTTTAATAAATGTTTCATTTTTTGTTTTGAATTTTGTGTTTCATTTAGATCCCACCACGGTGAACACGTGGCAATATCTAGGGGTATTATACTCTAAGTATTTTTAATACATGTGTAATTTTGGATTTTTATCAAGATCCTTAAAATATATTAATTCTGTAAAAACAATTAAAATCTTGCACATCACTTAAGTCAAAAGGATCCTCGAATATAGTTCCATACCTTGATCACATTCCTTTAATAATTATTCTTATAAAATTGAAAGAATACAATACAAATTTCTTAGATTCATAAACTATAGGCTACAATTTCATTTGAAAATCTTTACTAGGCTTATTTAATGCAATTATTACATTATTTAACAGGCCTATCACCGCGTATAAAATTCTATTTCATTACTCCCTTTCTTTTAACTCGTAACCTCTGTTTGCTTGTCTGACGAAAAAACTTTGGGTCGATTTTTAACCCTTTTCCCGTAATCCAATAGAGCTGACTCGTGCCGACAATAAAAATGATCTAACAAGTTTTAGTTAAAAAATTAGTAATTAAAGTATAATTTTGGATATTTAGAAATTTTAATGGTGTTTTCAAATTTGAATCATTACAGAAAAGTTTGATTACTACCAACGGCGGCCTGATGACGTCACGGAATATTTAAAATTTGAATTACTCCGTCGATATAATAGGTACTTCACTACGAATTTCGAAAATTTATGGCAATTGGTTCACAGATGACAGCAAAATTCGTTTTTTTGGGAATAAATCAAATAATTATTTATTTCTTTTAGATTTCTGCTTAGTTTTGAATAATTCTACATTACTCAAATCTGATTCAGATTATTTTAAATCTACGAAATTGCTGATAATTGAATCTATCAAAAGCTTGATGAAATTATCTGACAAATGCTTTTAGAATTTAATCTTCAAAGCTTGAAGTGTCTTATCAAATCTCAAAACATCTGACATTTTAGAAATATACTAAATTCCTGTAAGTTTATTGTTATATTAGATGTTTTAATTCGTCTTTAATTGTTAATATTTTCATTCGCCAAATAGAATGTAAGAGGAAATAAAACGAAAAAAAAAATCAAATGGAGATAAAGAGATATTTTTAGAGATTTTTGACATATATATATTTCTAGACATGTTTCATTTTCAGTCAATCAATTATTTATTTACATGATGGTTAACTTAATTTACAAAGAAAAAGAGAAAAATAAAAACTTGGTTTTTATTGGTTAATTTTTTTAAAACTAGCTTACCCGCACGGCTTCCTCGAATTTTAGTAACTTTTAGTAATATTTTATCAATTTGCGTATTAACCTTAACATATAGATATATGACATCGCATACTTTTTATAGATTTTTGTGAGTTCTACAACTTCTCTGTAGAAAGAACTTTAATATCTCCTAAAATTAAGGCAACGTTCATAAAAAATGCATCGCTCGACTATTTTTTCGTCGACTTTAGTTGTAAAATAGGTCGCCACGAAAAGCTTTTTTATTTTAGCGGGGTAATATAAAGCTTTTCTCACAGTAAAGTAATACTTTATTATACTCTGTTTTTGTCCACCCTGAAAGTCCATTCTAAATATTGGTGAAAGAATTTTTGAAATCGGATGAATAGTTTCGGAGATTACCTTCTACATCCAAACTAACAAACTTTACCTTATCTTATGTTTTTAACTTTCATTTTATTTTAATAAATTTATATAATGAATAAAAAGCTAACCCATAAAAACCAAATTTTTATTATACTCCCTATCTAATTTGTATTGTTTCCAATTTGAATTTCTATCAACATATTCCTCTTGCTTTAAATTCACGTGGAAAATCTATTCCATGTATATTATTACCTATCCTTAAAACTTACAGAATATTGAAAACGTTATAATTGATATAGGGGGGCACGGCGTCGGCGAAACCGTCTGATCGGACCCATGGCTCGAGTCAGACTAGTTGAAACAGGTTTCGCGCCTTCTCTACGCGTCGGGCTCCTTTCTCATTTGTATGGTTTCCAATTTGAATCGTCGCCACGAGGCTGCCTGCAAAGTTTCAGCTTGATTGGATGAAGGGAAAAGAGTTAAAAATCGATCCAAAGTTTTTTCGACAGACAAGCAGACGCCACGAATTAATATAAAGGGAGTAAAAGTAAACTTTGTTTTCTCCACTTATTTTTTGAAAATATCAACATTTTTCAGGGCCAATGGTCCCTTCGTCAGGATACATGTATACCTTCTAACATATTAAAAATCAAAAATCGAAGTATAGACAGTACAAAAATATATTATTGTAATTATTTTACAAAGGAAAAACGAGTAGAAATTTTTATATTAGAGTTAAAAAATACTTGAGGTGTTTAATAATGATTATTATTTTTAGCAATATTATTCCGAATTCTCAAATCATCTTTTGTTGATGAGTCATTCTTTTGATATCAATAAGGGCTTAAAATTTGTATATATACTAGTTATTCAGGTTACAGTTGGGTAATTAAAAAAAATTCGAAACAAGAAAAAGTGTTAATAGTACATAAGTGTTAATATTATAGTGAATATTATTAAAAAGCAGGTTCTTTTTTTTCCAGTTTTACAATCTTTTAAATTTGTTTTCTTGTTAGATCTTAATTATTCATTCATTTCCCATATATTATTTCTATTTTTTTACTGTCTATACTTCGATTTTCGATTTGTTAGTTTACGTTATATCCTGATAAAGGAACCTCATATTTTCAATAAATAAGTGGTGAAAAAAAAGTATTTTTTTATTAATTATATTAATAATGTCACAACAAAGTCATTTCGCCTTTTTTAAAGAAGTTGATATGTTTAATTTGCGATGTTTCTCGCACTATTAATTTTATAAATAAATAGTTCTGCTCTATAAAATATATTATTAGACGTTTTAAATATTCATTAACCTATTTAACTTTTATCACGGCGTCCATGTGGGTGGGATTGGATCGACTTAATGGATGCCGGACGCTGCCATCAAAATCATTCTGAACTTTGAACCCGTTAACAAATTTGCATTAATACAATTGACCTGGAAGTTTCCGAACCATTGTTACGCAGCTAAACTAATATTATCGCTTGATTACATTTTTGTTTATTTTGTTAACCCGTGCGTACTTGATACCGAAATATTCAAAGAACTCGGTGAGCGCAAAGTTGTAGAGGAAAACGTATTATGTTATTATGGTCGTACTGAAATTTTCAATTTTTAAATTTTATTTTATTTTTTTATATAAAATTTACATTACAAACACAAAATTTAATTCATAAATGATATAAATAAGTTAGAATTATATAAGCATACATAAACAAGCAAATATTAAACATTATAAAATCATCACATCAAATGTAGGAGAACCCTGCTTCGGAATACCCTCTCAGAGATATGGAACAGATCGATATCCAGAGTTATATCGTTCAGCTTAGCAGTAGCTCTTCCGACAGGGATAACCATTGGCAGGTTGATCCTGTATATTGGAATGTGAAACAATCTATGCTGACGTTGTCTTAGGTAATTATCGGGAACATATAAACCAATGCTCCGCATAATTTCGGGATTATGGAACAGGACGACTTAAATCAACCGTTTTTTCTTTCTTTCAGGATTAGAAACATCTTGTGCGACATTTTGAAAATCAAAAATAAACCATAAACAAAAACAAAAATGTATGAACTAAATACCGCATTAAATTTGTACGTTTTGTTGACATTAAGTGCTAATCATGCAGCTGTTGCTAGGAAATGCAATCCCGAGTCGGGATAGCCCTTTCGGGATCCCTCGAGATTAGAATTTCCAATCCCGCGGGATCCCTACGGATCGGGATCCCGAATACTTTTGTGTTTTTTTGTTTGTTTATAGAGTGATGATGTTGCGGTGATGTTATTCAAAATATCACACAATCTAGTTGATAGTCCGGAACCTCTTCAACGAATATCTTACCACATCCCAACTCGCAATAACAGACACTCACCTACTTTTCATCTCCCCTTATGTAAGACCAACTCAAAATAAAACTCCTTTAAGTACAGATCCACTAATTCATTTAACACAAACTATCACCACATTGACATTTTCAACTCAACGATAAGAAACATAAAACAAACAATATCTACACAACCGCACTCAAACTAATTCGTACAATATATCCTGCCTTCTACTCCCGTCCCACATTCCCCTCCACTCTCTCCACTTGCTGTTAAATTAAATTAAATTACTATATTCAGTGGAAAATTTGTAATTGGCATAATTTTAAAAACCATTATTTTGTATTTGTTAAGATGTTGATTTGCTGTTAATTTTCCCCAAAATAAAATAAATAAATAAATAGAGCTGAATTACAATTAACAACAATGCCTTGCATTTTTATATCAGCAATTTTAATAAAATGTTCATTATTAATCATCGCATTAAAGATTTTGTAGGCGTTTTTACAAGCATCAATCAGTCAATGTAGTAGAGTAAAAACTACAAACTAGTAGTAGTTTTTATTACTACGTTAGGTTGATAAAATACATCAAATATTATTCAAAGCTATTTTCATTATTTGAATGTGACAAGAACATAAGTTTTAAGTACTTACTAAAAGTTCTATAGACATGTACAACTAAACATACAAAACATAAAAAATGCTGATCAATCCCGATAATCTCGTCCGATTTTTCGATTCGGGATTGATCTCGTAAAATGCCTCGAGATCTCGCGGGATCGGTATTGCATTTCCTAGCTGTTGCTGATTTAAATAAAACTGGTGTTACACTACTACGCTCTAACTTTGCGAACGCGACGGAAACATGAAACAGGAAGTAGGAAGGAGGTACTCCGTATCCGCAGCTACTCGAGCCGTAGACTTCTTGTGCTCTAAGCAGTTTGGAGAAGTCGGTAAAGAAGTCTGCGGCTCGAGCGGCCGACCTGAATGAATGGAGGCCGCCGAAGAAGTAAGGAAAAATTCTTGTTCCTCATATATTTATTTTGTTTTTGTTGATGTCTATACTTAATTTTAATTACTCCCTTTATATTAACTCGTGGCGTCTGCTTGCTTGCTTGCCGGCTTGCCATCGAAAAAACTTTGGATCGATTGTTGACCCTTTTCCCGTGATCCAATCGTGCTGAAACTTTGCAAGCAGACTCGTGGCGACGATCAAGAAGATCTTTCAAATTTTCGTAAAAAAATAATAAAAATTATAGTATAATTATGGATTTTTCAAATTTTTAATAGTTTTTCAAATTGGAATCATTACAAAAGTTTCAGTACTAGCAACGGCGGCCCAATAACGTCGCGGAATAGTTTCTAAATTTGAATTACTCCGTCGGTATACAGTGTCTTATCAAAGCTCAAAACATCTGACATTTTAGAAATATATTAAATTACTGTAAGTTTAGTGTTACGTTATATGTTTTAATTCGTCTATAATTATTGTTATATTTTACAAAGAAAGGGAGTATAATAAAAACTTGGTTTTTATGGATTAGTTTTGTTTTAGTATTAGGTGTACCCAAAAGTAATCAATTATTTCAGTGGCAACAAAAAAAGAATTTAACTATATTTTATTTTATTTTTGTTCGATTTAATCTCCATCGTTATCTTGAACCTTTTGCCATCTTGTTGGTAGACTTTTAAGAAAAATATGCTTCTAGGTGTTTTTAAAGCGTCATTATCAAACCCTACCGGGAGCCCACTTCGATCGCTATCAGATAAGTCAAAATCATCGTCGGAAAATTTTCTAAACCAACGTTGGCATTTATTTACTTTCAATACGTCTCCATACACATCACAAATTTTCTTTGTTGCAACCGTTGCATTAACACCCAATAGAAAATGAAACAGCATGCAATGGCGTAAATGTTCTTCAGTTAGATGATTGTCCGCCATTTTACAACAGAGTAGTAAAAAAAAAGAATTTAATTGTCACAAGTCACAAGACCGCGGATTATAATACTGCGTATAAAACACGTCTTTACACGTTCACTTTACTGAGCTTGACTGAAGCAAACATTCCACAGAAAAAATAATTGATTACTTATGGGTACACCTATTGTGTTATATCCTGGTGAAAAGACCATTGGCTTCAAAACATGTTAATAATTCAATAAATAGTCATTATATATTATTGAATAGATGGGCCTTCGTAGCCCAGTGGGCATGACACAAGCTTCTCACACTGAGGGTTCCGGGTTCGATTCTCGTTGAGGTCACAATTAACATATGTGATTTACTCAAAACTGGGTGTTTTGTGATGCATTTTGCTTCTGTAATTGGGCTACGTGGTCTGTTGAAACGTAATATATAAGTATGACAGCCTTATTGGTGGGAGACTTTCATGTCACCCGCGAACAAGTACGGCTAGTCCGTAACTTTTGAGGCCTTTTTAGCCTTGACAGTGGCACGTGATACCGTGTCGAAACGTGGCCTAGGTCTTCTCAGGGAGGCCATTCACAGGAAACGCGAGATATTCCAGAAAATACTTTTGTTCCATATATATATGTATATATATATATATATATATATATTTCTAACTACTTTGGGGGTAACCCGCGTCAAATTCTGGTCGTCAGGACCAGTCGTCTGCCGACGTTTCGAACAGATCTCACTGTTCATCTTCAGGGCGCCTTGTCGATGAGCTGCTTCTCCAAAAACCGTACAACCGTTTGGGTCCGGAGCTCACGTCAAGCAGACGACTGGTCCTGACGACCAGAATTTGACGCGGGTTACCCCCAAAGTAGTTAGACTAACACAATTGTACCCGTTCAAAGCCTCTTCGATTTAACATATATATTATATATATATATATATATATATATATATATATATAATATATATATATATATATATATTATACCTTCTAAAAGTAATGGTTTTATACGAAGTGATATATTTTTATTATTATACGATATATTTTCCAAAAATTCCCATTATTACCTTAAAATTATTTTCCGTTGTATTTAAGTGGCACATGAGGACTATATCGTATTAGGGTTATTAACGTCCTGTTGATATTCTATATGTTAAAATATTCTATTTAGACTCTTAATTTTGAATCTCGTAAAATTAGACTGTTTGGTGATTTTACGTATTCGTTTACAATATGCGCGTAAAAATATATCTGCATTTTTTATTTAACCTTTAAATGTTTGAAAGAAAAGCTAGGAGCTCATTTGTAGTCTGGCCGTTCGCAAACATATCCTATCGCCCATGGCGTTCGCGTAATAACAAACAGCAGATTATAGAAAATCCTATAAATTATTGCCTGACACTTTGCAGGAATATTTTGCAGAACATTCTAGTAAGTTTGACTTGGTAATAAGTTTCCGACAATTTGCGGATAAAATCGCAAAACTTAGACAGATGAAGACCCCATGGCAAGAAGTTGTTAACTAACATTCAAGTCATTTTGAGATAATTAGACATTTGAAATTCGCCTTTGAAAAATATATTTTATTGCTAATTCAAGATTAATTTTTATTGATTTATGTCACTAAAATATCAAAAAAATATTTGTATTATATATGTAAAAATATAGTAAAAAAACGCATTTATCACAAAAAATTAAAATATACTAATTTTCCTTAAAAAAATGTTAACAACCATTTTTTTGCCTCTGGAACTCATTTTTAAGTAGAATAACACCTTTTTACTTACTAACTTATTTACCATCACGCCGTTTCCGCGTGGGGGTAGGCAGAGAGGATAGAGCGCTACACTATTCTGCCCTGACATACCACTCTCGCCTCATCCCCATTCATACATCTTCGCACGCAAGCTCGCCGGTTGTTGAGGCTTCTAACGGAACCATCTTCCAGTATCTGGTTAATCTGGTCGTGCCATGTCATCCGCGGTCGACCTCTCTTTCTGGCGCCGTCAACATCTTTTTAAAATTGGTAAAACACGAACATCAAACAACCCTTCAAATGCTATCCGTTTTTACCATCCATTATCCAAAATTACAAAATACCTGGCATGTTAAGTAATAATACAAAACATACATATTATAATAGTCTTCAAATAAAAACAAATATATGAGAGTACTGCCAGAGTAAAATTTATATTAAACATAAATATTCCAATCAAATTAAAAGGTTTATTTCAGAATGATGGCATGAACATGTTATTATTGAAGATAACAAGTTCTTCCCATTAGTAACTGATTTGATTTTTATGAAAAAGTGTAGTTAACATGTTCATCCCTATGATTTGAACATGTTCTGATTATTTTTAAGTGCTGAACTTATTTCCAATGGAAAGAGCGTACAATATTTAGTTTAGACGGCTTATTAACTCATTTTTGACAACTTCTTGCCATGGGGTCTTCAGATGTCAATCACACAGTGCCGGAAAATTTCGCCCGGATCTGAAGCATCTCTCCTAATGCGATTACTGTAGAATGGATATGATAGCAAATTACCTTAACTTTCCATTCAACTCACGTTCATTTCAGCTTTCTCGAGATGATTAAATTTCGTCGAAACCCGACTCCGCTTGCAACCATCGCGCTTAAAGATCAATTTACATTGCAGACATGCGGCGACAACTGCGACACGACTTTTACCCTTCGTTCTGCAACGTGCCAGCGCGGCATCGTTTACCAACCCTCCTGATTCCTGCGTAGCTGAAGACCCTCCGAGCTTTCTTAATTCAGAACTTATCACTCGTTTATTTAATTATAAATACAATATAAAAAAACGAGCGAGCCTTTCAGTAGTATATGATGTGTAACACTTAATTTTATTTATTTATTTCGTGTATTTTAATACATATAAATTAAGGTAGTTGCTTCACTAGACAAGGTCTGTTCTGAAGTAACTACCTGTACAGTTTTTTTATAAGTTAATACATTAGAAATACTACATATTAGAAATAAACGTTAGTAAACTAAAAATGAACTTAATATTAGAAATAAAATACATTCGAAACTCCACACAGGTTCATGAATCTCAGTATTTCAAAAATTTGACATCTCACAATTAAACATATCAATTGAGCAAACAGAAATTAACATCAAAATTTAAAAAAGCTCATACCTATATATTTATAAATTCGTAAATACAAGTAAAGAAAATGTATGTGCATTTTTTTATTATTAAATTTTGTCGCACTAGGTAGGTACCGTATATATCTACATACATACATGTTTATAAATGTGTTGGCGGTAGTATGCCGCCATACATATTGTATGAAAACTTTGAATAAATATATTAAAAATAATCACATAAATTACATAAAATATGAGAATGTAAATCTTTAGCGGTAGTTATTGTTTGCATTAATGTAAAAAAATTAAGTATTTATTAGATAGTTTAATTAGATATTTATTCGTTTAGTTTTTGTATTTATAAGCCAAAATATATCAATTTTACAACATCCACACGCTTAACACCAGCCACGTAACTTATATACAAAATCAAAAGCATTGGCTGTTGGAAGTGTGCGTATTCTCTGTGATGGCACTTGCTGGATACTGATTTGTTTATAAACAAGAATAACAAAAAATAAAATAATAAAATAACAAAAATATTGATTTTTTTTTAGTTTTTAATGAAATATAAAGTCACCGTGCCTACTGCGAGTGTGAGCTCTGGAATAATATTTTTGTAGAGGGATCATATTTAAAATAACAGGCATTCAGTATGAGAGGGATGTTTATGAACAAATTTTTATAGAGAATCGTTTATTTACATCAATTATTATTTTCAAAATTTACGCTACGATACTTTTTTATATTGGATTTTTTTTTTATATATTTGCAGAATTTATTTTGGTGTGGCGAACAATAAAATCTCTTTTAGAAAAACAAATTAATTTTACTACTTTTCGTGTCTTTAATCAATTAACTAAGAAAACTGTAAAACACAGCCATATAAAATACCAAATAATTAATTAATGTATATTATAGATGTCTCACAGAGACGAAAATGTATATTTTTTTATTAAGGGAGAGTAGGTATAGAAGTCTTTATGGGTGTACATAGGACTTACGACCTATCGTACGGTTGGCTTAAGTGATCACTTTACACATATGTAACGTTCGACATTTCCACCCATGATAGAATAATTTCAAGGGGAAGGAAAAAGCTTTGTGGCCGGCCGCGGTGAGCATCCTTGCAATTCACATGTGAAACGTGGCGTATAATTGAAATATATACAACTTCCAAAAATTAATAGACAAGGTATTCTATCATGGGAGGAAATGGCGAACGTTACGTTTGTGTAAAGTGATCACTTAAGCCAACCGTACGATAGGTCGTAAGTCCTATGTACACCCATAAAGAGTTATATACCTACACTCCCTTAATAAAAAAATATACAGTTTCATCTCTGTGAGAAATCTATAATATACATTAATTGATTATTGATGTCCCTGTGACAACAATCCAGTTCTGTTCTGAAAAATTTGGACATACTCAAAATATTCTGTATCAAATAATTGGCTAAAATATCTGGGAGAACATGTGCTGAGGATGTGATCCATCCATGATCCAATCTTTTATTTAAAATATCATTACTCTTTTTCTTATATTATTTAATTTGATTCAACCAATAACAAGAAAACTTTTAAATTTTTAATTATAACAGCTCCAGAATAGGTTTCACCTAGTGGGACGTGAACTAAGTGTGAAAAAGTGTAATTTTGATAATATAAATAAATATCAAAATATGAGGGCTGTACTGCTTCCATAAGCAAAAAGGCAGTTATTTGACAAAATCACATTTTGTAATAAGAGTTCTTTGTTTATTAATTAACTTTTCACATTTAATTTTTAATTAATGTTTTGATTAATGATAATTTATTTTAAAACATTTTTTCAACTGCTATTTTACAAAACATCATAAATTAATTAAAATATACAGTAATTAATTATAGTATACTGTCTTATTACTTAGAAGTAATACAGTTTTTGTAAAAAATTAAAAATAACATGACGTTTTTCGCACTAAAATAAATATTATAGCAATATATTAAAATATGTATTGCTTTTAGCTTAATTTCATCCATTGAAACAGAAAAGAATATTCCTACATAATGTTTTGAATAAGCTTAATTTCCTGCAAAACTAACTGTCCGTATTTACTGGAAAAGATTAGCATCAGGATCCCTAAGTATTCAACCCGACAGTCGCATCCTTTTTCAATTTCGAAATATCGTACGAGATCGCAGGGGAACACCTTAAGGGGGAATACCTACCTAAGAATCGCGAATAAGGCAATTTTAGTGAATTTTTTTAAGGAAACCTATATGAATTATGGTATTGGTATCATTTTTAGATGAAATTACACACTTTTATCAATATGTTGATTTTTTTTTTTAAATATTCAACATTGGCGGAAAATTTTTGGGTTCTGTCGACTGCCGAAAAAAAAAGGTCCTCCGCGGTGACCACTTCCATTTCATCTGTAATCATCAGAATAAAAAAAAATTATCAAAATTTACACTATAATTTAGTTTTTGACGTAGAATTTTTTGAAAATATTGATTTTAGACAAAATGGCGGGCGTTTGAATTTAAAAAAGCGTTTTTTAGGGAAAAATTAGGGTTTATTATACCGTTAAAAAAAACTATGTCTCTTAAAAAATCCTACGACAACGACTAGATAATTATATATAAAATAACCACTAGAAATTTCAAGTCAATTGTTTCAGTGGTTGCCGAGATATTTTGGTCAACGATTTTTAAAACATGGTTTCGAGTAAAACGTGTTTGAAAATTGAGTAATGAATAAATCGAGAAATTTTTCAACTTCATAAAATCATCGATTTCAGGTCCATAATATAAGTCCTCCACCTTGCTTTGAATTCTCATATCATCGAGCACTCTTCACAAACATAATGAAAATATGTCTAAAGTTTCGATTATGAAAAAGCCCGGCTGGTAGAGCTACCTGCATGTTGCGCGGCGCGTAATCATCAAAGGGATGCCACTATTATCAGTTATATATCTTTGTGATTTTTTTATTTTTTGCTTAAATTTTCACCAGACATTCTTAAGACCTCACGCTTTAAGAAAATGGAAAAATTTGAAAATTGATTTTTCAGAAATGTCTAGGAAGATATTCCCCCATAATATTAAGAGGAGCTCATGTAACGAGCTGATAAACCGTACAAGTATTGATATATTCAATTTGAGTTCAAGAATGCAATATTTGGGAGAGTGTTGCTTTAAAAGTTATTTATATGTATTATTAAGTTGCTTACTATTTTTCATATTTCGTTTCTCACTTTTTTGTTTATTGTTTATGGTTTATTTTCCTGCTTCACTGTTGGTTAGCGAAGCGTTTAAGGATTTGAAATTATATTGTTACAGGAGTCGTTTGTAATTAAGTTCCAGTTAAAATAATTCAAGATTTTGTTGTGTTATTTAAATTGTGAACTTGTGAATATTCCATATTAATAAATAAAATAAAATAAATCGTTCACAATTTCTTATAAAACATTACCTCATAATGAATTGCCTTTTTGTTTATCAGGGCATAATGCCCGAATTCAGAGTAAATACTAAGATGATTTAAAGGTTAAGGTAAGCATTAAAAGTTTTATTTTGTATTGAAAATTACGCTTTTAAGGCGTACCTTAATCTTTAATTATCTAAGTATTGACTCGGGCCTAGGTCTCTAAAGTTTAACCATTCATAATTGTTATTTTTGGCATCGCTCCCAGTTATGAACACAACGACTGTCAATATGGTCTGGTATACCTAATGGAGGGTTTAAATACAATGTTGAAACTGTTCCCTGATGAATACCAACTCCTTCCAACTTCCGCCAACTGTGGTGGCCCGGTTTGGATAACGTAAGCTGCACCCAACTCATCTGAATAATTCCTACGAGATTCAAAATAAACTTTACGAATTTTCCAAGGGAATTTTTAACATAAATCAATAAAAAAATATTCACCACTGTAGAACTATCACCGCTACGTGACCTTTGCATTGAATATTTAAACTTTGTTGAATAATGATTTCGAAATTCTTCAATAAAAATAATTATTGTCACGGGACGTGGCTGTGGGAGGCAAGTGAAAACAATTTAAACTTTTATTTATTACGAAAATAGTTACTGGACACCAATTTAGTCGGAACACTGTTATTAAATTTATAGTTACAAATGTTTCCGGAATATCCTACACATTACCACACATTTTCTTAATTCGCATTAAATAACTCATGTCACAACTGATTCTTGCACCGATCACTTTCTCGAATATTCTGTTCAATTTCGGTAGGCAGAAAAACTTCTCGCCCGCCGACCGATACATATTTATTATCACTGGAACATACAAAGTGATGGCCGCACTGTTCTCGCACCGTAGATACTATCGCTCTGGTTAAACGTCAAACACCCTTGTATTTATAAGTGAATTACTTCAAGATTTTACGATAACAGCCTTGTCGTTTGGAGAGACTTGTGGAGCGTTCCAGAGATTACGAGAGACCCTAGACAATTCCAGGGTGTTCCGCAGCGTTGCTGTCAGTATAACCGAGTGATGAATTTCGAGAAGTGTTGGCAGTAGCGCAAATTCTTTTGGTTTCTTATATCTCGTGGCATTATAGTGTCGTCATTATCGTCATTTTCATCAGGCTTTTTCTATCCACTGCTGTTTGAAGGCCTACCTGCTGTCCCCCAAGTTTCTCTGTACATTGTTATACGTTGCCAGCTACTCTAGAGTTTTAGGGCAGACTTATGATTCTTCACGGGAAGACCGCATCATTCAGTAATTGCCCGTTCTCCGAGGTGTGCAACCTACTTTACTTTGCATATTCAGTTATATCAACTATTTTCGTCTGCTTTCTTATCCCAGAATCTTTTCTTTTCTCTTGGTGCGATGCCAAATATACATGGCCATACCTCTTATAAGGGTCATTTGGAAAACATTAATTTTCAATTCAATTCAATT
>JADDOH010018448.1:0-28333 GCA_016648135.1 Agrypnia vestita
ACCGGAACACCCACACCTTAACACACTCACGGAAGCATTCGAAGGTCCTTGCATTCCTTACCAGGTCCTCGTTAGAGGGACGGAGGCCCGGTACATTAATACTCTGCCCAGTTATACCCTCAATCAAGTCCGACATTCTGACAGCGTAAGACAACCGTTGCGAAGTGGCACGACCGCTCGAACAAAACCATTCACTGTCCCCGCCTCAAGATATGTCTTTATTAAAAAAAAAAAATACATAATTATAATACAAGGAGAATGTGCCAGATTACAGTAAAATCTAAACCCCGCTTTGTATTATATTTGCCACCAGGTTCGCGGAACCGCGCCTAGGGTCAAGTAACCTTCTGCCGAAAGTCGCGTGCAAAAAATTGATTGGTTTTTCCAAGACGGGCGCTGCAGACCGGCCCGCCACAATGGCCACACGCTATTGTTGGCACAATCTGCCCAATAACTCATAGCCGTACCTCATGTGAGCGTAAAAACGGTTTCTCCTATTTTATTCTAATGTCCGTCTCGAAAATAATGATCTCTCGCTGCTTTGATGTATATTTTCGAAGTGTCTCGTTGGAGACAAACAGATTATGAAGAGCCGCAGTGAGGAGGGTTTCTTAATTTCACAAATCTCGTTTACGTTTCTTTCGCCAGTTTAGATAGATGGTGAATCAAATCCCGAACTAAAATTTCAGTCCCGGAATTGGAAAATCCTCAAGTGCCTATTCATTACTTTTTAATTCGTAAAAGAAAATCAGAAAGAACAAATACAAATATTGAATACATTTTTGTTTAATGAAGGAATCATTTTATTATTCATAAAATAACACAAAAAATAATTCATCATTTAGCTTTGATCTGATTTTGGTACCCCGAAATTAATACAATAAATTATTCGTTGAATTTCGGTTTTATACTTATTAATCCCGGAATTCATAAATACCGTAAATTGGGCTGGAATCTCGGAATTGGATTTCCTAATCGTGACCTGTCTTAAGGGGGAATACCTACCTAGACATTTTGGGAAAATTTATTTTAAAATTTTTGCATTTTCTTAAAGCTTGAGGTCTTACGAATATCTGGTGAAAAATTTCAAATTAAAATTAAAAAAAATAACAAAGTTATAGCTGATAATAGTGGCATCTCTTTGTTTGTTTTCACATATTCCTCAATTTTCAAACGCGTTTTACTAGAAACCATGTTTTGAAAATCGGTGACCAAAATATCTCGGCAACCACTGAACCGATCAACTTGAAATTTCTAGTGATTATTCTATACATAATTATCTAGTCTTTGTCGTAGGATTTTTTTTAAGTGACTTATTTTTTATCGGCATGATAAACCCGAATTTTTCCCTAAAAAACGCTATTTTAAATTCAAACGCCCGCTATTTTGTCAAAAATCTATATTTTCAAAAACCCCTACGTCAAAGACTAAATTATAGTATCAATTTTGATAATCTTTTTTTTTTTTTGATGATTATAGATGAAATGGGAGTGGTCACCGCGGAGGACCTTTTTTTCGGCAGTCGATAAAACCCAAGAATTTTCCGCCACTGTTGAATATTTTTTTTATATATTCTTAAAGGTGTATACTTTCATGTAGAAATGATACAAATACCATAATTTAAATGGGTTTTCTTAAAAAAATCGCCTTTTTTCGCGCTTCGTAGGTAGGTATTCCCCCATAACTCGCCTTCCGTCCCCTGCAAAATCATTTTACAGTTGAATAACATATTGTTTTTAATAGACGCACGTTCCCTTTCTTCCTACCTTTTCCTTTCCGATCCACGCGGACGTGAGATGTGCTTACTGCTCTTGCAGCTTCCACCACAACCCTTTTTTCCTATATTAGTTTGTCCATAACTTAAAACTTTCACTTTTTTTGTTTTTTATTCTATAACTCAAGTTATTGTTGCTTTATGTTAAAACACAACAGGTTAATTCTGTGAAAAATTGTAAGATGGTCTCTATACTGTTCAATAATCATGTATAATCTCTTTATATGTACTGTTAGTCTCCCATAAATAAATAAACAAATAAATAAATAAATATCAAATATTATAAAAATGCACACCGTCCCGCAACGACTGTACGTACACTGGTTGTACTCGACGGAAAGTCGCGAAAGGGCTGGCAGAGAAAAGCAGTCTACGTACGAATTTTATGACGGTCGTTGCTCAAGCTACGGAGCGTAAACTAGTGCTTTCATTCCCTGAATCCCAGACTTTTATAGTCACCCGGTGATCCCGGTGCTGAGCCTGTCTAAACACCGGGATTACGGTGCTGGAAATTTTTTTTAAAGTACGTTGTACTGTTTTTGAATTATTGTTTCGCATTTTCCATTCTTCGGCATTGCTTCAACCGTGGTTTCACCACCATGTTTCGGCCATCGATTTTTTTTCATGGCAGCATATCGTTTGTAATAAAGTATATTAATTATTTTGTGTTTATACAAAATTTTATTTTAAAATCTCTTTTTTGTGTCCTAAAAATTACTTATTAAGAAATGTAAAATATCCAATAAATTAAAAAATATCATTAAACTATTTAATTATCCAAGAATGAAACATTAGACTTTTTGATATTTTAAATCTCAAAAAGATTAACCCATAAAAACTAAGTTTTTATTATACTCCCTTTCTCATTTACTAGTGGAATCAGGTTTGGCGCTTAACCTACGCGTTGGGCTTCGGTCGGGCGACGCTTCGAAAGGGAGTAATAAAAAATTTCCAAAAATCCAAAGTTATACTATAATCAGGTTTAGTGTCTACCAGATGCGTCGCAGTCTCTTCATACAACTTACTAAGTTGTATGAAAAAACCATTAAAAATTTCTGAAAATCCAAAATTATACCATAATTATTAATTTTTTTAACGAAAATTTGATAGATCTTCTTGATCGTCACCACGAGTCAACTTGCAAAGCTTCAGCTCGATTGGATCACGGGAAAAGGGTTAAAAATCGATCCAAAGTTTATTGGTCAGACAAGCAAGCAATCAGACGCCACGAGTTAAAAGAAAGGAAGTATAAAGAATAAGATTTATGTATTGTGTATGTTTTGCTATTTTTTTTTACTTGTGAGCAGTAACGTGAATTTTGTCAGTACTTTATGTTAATGTAAACATATCGACGGTCCCTACATATATTCTATCGTATCTAAAAAAAATCTAATTTCCTTTTATTATCTTATATTATTACCCAATTTAATCTATATTTTCGTATATGTATTTGCTTTTTTGAAACAAACTTTTTTTATCATTATCCGAAAATATAGTAAACTGGATAAGATAGTAAAACGGAAACGGAATTTTTGCAGATTCGACAGTAGACATGTATGTACATTAAATAAAAAATAAAACGTCTGTTCCAACCAGAGGCGTGCAGTGAGAACAAGAAGCATGACATTTTTCTAAGCATACATTTTGAAAAGAAATCGAAGCATTAGATATATATATCTCGTAATATTCCTTTCACAATAACTAACATATATTATTCAGATTTTAATATTTCATAATGTTCTGTCAGATAAATATTCCAAAATATATGTTTTAATAAAAGTCATGCCTCAATGTTCTCACTGCACGCGCCTGGTTCCAACTCTCATTTTATCTAATAATGTAAACATTTAAATTCCCGGGATTGAAAATTGCCAGCAGCTGAGCTCGGTTTTAAAAAAATCTCCAGGATTGGTAGCTCTAGCGAAAATGACACAAAAAAAGTATTCACCGAGTATCGCTTTTCTTGTCATTCGATTTCCAATCTAATAAATTTAAAAGTCTTCAATCCTAAACACTTATACTTAAAATATGTATAACGTTCTTTCTACCCATCACAATATGCACGTAAACATTAATTCATATATTTTTACTCCCTTTATATTAACTCATGGCGTCTGCTTGTCTTCTTGTCTGACGAAAAAACTTTGGATCCATTTTAAACCTTTTTTCCGTGATCCAATCGAGCTGAAACTTTGCAAGCAGACTCGTGGCGACGATCAAGAAGATCTATCAAATTTTCGTTAAAAAAAATGAATAAATTTTTCGATTTTTCAAATTATGGATGTTTTTTTCATACAACTTATTAAGTTGTATGAAAATATTTCAACGCGTCTGGTAGACGCGAAACCTGATTATAGTATAATTTTGGATTTTTGGAAATTTTTTATTACTCCCTTTCGTGGCGTCGCCCGACCGAAGCCCAACGCGAAGGTTAAGCGAAAAAAAAATGTTTCAACTAGTAAATGAGAAAGGGGGTATAATAAAAACTTGGTTTTTACGGGATACTTTTTTTATACTTTAGTTTCTCACCCATTGAGCATGGCCAACAACGAAATGCGCATTAAACTACGCTAAAGAACAACATTAATGCGGAGCGCGCCGTCAAATGTACGTAAATCAATGGTGACAATCTGCCCTGGTCGCTCCGGTTTACGTAAATAACATAAATCTTACGAAATGGAACATTCCGCATTTAAGAGGTAAGGTAGATTGTACGCTGATTGGCGGAAGTGGGTTAAAACTCCCTGGACTCGCAACCTATATGCATTTCAATGAAAAAAATTATTGCGATGTTGCAATTTCAGAATATGAATATAATGGGGTAATTTCACATTTTACATGTATCTATGAAAATATATGAAATAGATTCTCAAAAATAAATTATATTTTGTAACTCAATATGGATGGTGTGGGATAATGCTTTCATTCATAATCTTTATAATAAAATATTTAAAAATACGATTCCATTAAAACGCGATACGATTGGTCGTGACGTTTTTAGCAAAAATGATTGATAAACCATGTGATATTTGGTGTATCTATATAATAACGACCCTTGTGTATAACCTGAGCCGCGCGCCGAGTGACGTGTCACACTCGGGCACCCGGCCTCATTAGCGGCTAGTCATCAGCAGTGTTGTAATTCCAGCGAGTTACGGACAGACAGACATTCGAAATTAGGGTAGTTAATGATAAATAAAATGTACGAACAAAATAAAATGAAATTACCAGAATATTGGAATATTTTATAAAATATAAATATTCTTTGACTAGAAAATGTTGTCCTTATTGAAAGTTTTCATGTATTTTTCTTTTTGTTTTCAAACTTTCAAGCCATATTTTTCTTTGTTTTAAAACTTATTTGATGTCTTTGAAATCTAAACTTGGGGCTCCATTATACTTTGTCTTTGAAACCTAAACTTGGGTCTTCATTATACCTGCTACAGGCGGCTTTCATCTTCTGCCATTGCTTCAGTGCCTTCCATTTTGATTTGCTAAACTTTTTTACTGCAACTCAAGTTGGTTTCAATTTGTTCCTTTTTTGGCAGAATAAATGTAGATTAATAACCGCCTTTAAAGACGATTACTTTAATTTTACCATAAACTAGCAAAAATCTAGGCGTTGCCCCGGCGTATACTTTTAAATTTAATTTGGATCTAATCATTGTTTGTAATCTTAACTATCAGTCTTGACCGCTTTATGCAATATTATATAACATTGTACACTTCGTCAATCTTGACGTGATAACATTTGACAGATGTCTTGATATTTCTTTGATAGAATTTTTACGCGTGTACAAATAAGTACTTCCTTTCTATTTGCTATTAGGATATCATAAAATGTATTCTGAGAATAGGGTAATCAAATTATCTAAGATGTATCTTTTATATCTTAGACCCGGCATCGAATTTAATGTAATGCGACATAATTCTTCGGTGCTCATTCATCTGCTGTCGTAACGTACCAAACGATAATTAGTAGTAGCTTGGAATTTCCCCAAAAGAATTCCAATACGCTGGAGTTCGCATAATCGGTTCAGCTGTTCTCAAGTTTAAAGGTAATGGAGAAATAACTACTATTCCATATTGTCACGTGTCGTAGCTGCAGGAGGAATTAATGAAAACGCTGGGATTTAATACAGGATTTATTGAATACCGATTAATTAATTAAACTAACGTACAAGGTCACTTATCGCTATTAAATATAAGCTATTCCTTAAATTAAACAGTTTGGCAATTAATCACTCGTAAATAGACACTTTATATTCGCTTTACTACTATTTTCACTGTTCACTAGAATATTCCATAAATTTCCGCACTTACTAATTTCGCTTCGGTTTATCTCGCAACTTTCTAGAATCGCTGTCGAATCTCCGCTCGCTTGGTACCACTGGCTTCTCGCCGCCACCGCTCGCTTGGCCGGACTGACCCGCCGCCTGCGGCTATCTCCGCTTTGTTATCGCCTGTCAACGCGCACGGAAAATAACTCTAAACTTGCTCCCGCGTGTCGTATTTATAGTGGCTAATGCTGTTATCGAAATTCCGAGACGCTTCCCGCGTTTTCGAGAAGTTCCTCGCGTTTTCCAGACTTTTGGAGATGTCTCTCGTAAGTCGTAGATCATGCCAGGCTGTTCTGGAATCTTCTTTAGTATTGTGATCTTTTCAAACAACTGTCAACTGTCAAAACAGAAGTGCGCACTCCTTTTAGCCTTATTATACAATATAAATAATAATGGATATTCTAATTTTATACAAAAGGGTTTTGAAGGAAGACGAATAAGAGTCTGACACCGTTTCTCGGCTTTTGAAATTCCTGAGAAATAATTAAACTTTTGCGCATTTTTGCTTCTCGACGTCTCTGCTGTATTGATTTCCTCCAGCAAAGGTACTTTTGAATGAAAAAAGTTGTCCCGTTGTCGAACTTTATTTATATTATTTAGTTTAGTTGGGAATTGTTCGTCCGAGCTGCCTCCTCCCGGGCGGCTGTGTGTTCTGCACGCGGAAACTTATCGCAGTTTTAATTTGTTTAAAGTGGTGATACTGTAATTGAAGACTTATTTTGTTTACTCGAATCGAACGACAAAACGAGTCTCCGGTCGAATTAGAAATTCGCGGCCGTGTTTATTGAGTAGGTACACAAGATGGGGATTCTTTTCGTAGAATTCTGTATTTCCTGCCCGTCTTTCGCCCAAACATTTATTTTCCTTTTATCGATTTAATATTTTAGTCGTAAAAAAAATTATTTAGGTATTGTGGATCACATCCTGTTTGATCTTTTCGTTTTGTTTAACTTTTTTGTCGTGTATATTATATTCTTCATTGTTTCATTTTCGAATATTTCGACGTATAGCCACTTAAGGCAACCGCCTGCAATGAGAGCAAAATTCACAATTATACCTCATATGTGGGGTATAAAAGCAGACAGCATAATATACAAAAAATTAAAAAAATGTCTTGAATGCAGTCACCGAGGATTACTAATTTAAAATGTACTGAAATCTTGGTTGAAATTTATTTCAGCTAAAATCAGGAATTTATAATAAGTTTTTAATTTTTTTGCATTTATTTTAAAATAATAATATGTATTCTTTTAGTTAATTAAAGTGAAACAGTTCTCGACCATGTTAGATGGGATGGAAAAAAAAACAAAAAAAAATATTTTTTAAAAAGTGTTTTTTAAAACACTAATTGTTAGTAAACAAACCGACAGATTTCGATAAATGTAGGATAATCGTTTTCCTTTTATAAGTGAAGCAATTTTCTCAATTTTTAAAACATCATAGGTTTGGTAATTTATTAATCCCTCTGGACTCGGTGTTTGGCAATTTTTCTTTTTTCAAATTAGTTAAGCTAACCATCGATAGATATTACTAATGGTTCTACTACTAATGATTCCCAAATTTGAAATATTTTAAGAACTGTAAAAATGTTGTTAAAGATGAATCAACGGACTGATTATGATCCTTTGAGTCCGAGGAGGTTAATTGATTAAATAATTTGATTTTTGTCATTTTAAGAAGATATCCGGATTTAAAATATACGGAACCTAGTGAATATTTTTTTCCATACAAAATTATGTTACAAAACGCAAGAGAAGATGGGAGAAAAAATTGCGAATTTTCCTCACATTGCCAGACGCTCGCCTCAACACAATTGTAAATATATTAAGTTTTCTTTAACCGGTATATATTACTATCTGATGTACCAGGCATACGTCAAGAGTAGAATAGGATATTTGATACCCTTCTAGGGAACCGGAAACAAAACTAACCTAAACATATTTCAACGACAGCAAAACAAAATACTAAAAATGGTCTATGATCTGAAATACCAGACACCAACTGAAACTGTATACCATATAACACAACAATTAAACATCGAAAGCATTACAAAAATCGAAACACTTAAAATCATTCACAGACTAGCAATTGGCGAAATACAAGACGAAGACATAAAATTACACAAAATACATGAAAAACACTAGAATGGCTCAAAACTATCACATAACACACAAACAAAAACAGGACAATCCCGACTAATTTGCAACGGATTAAAACTATACAATGACCTGCCACAACAGACCAAACAACTGACCACCTACAAATTCAAAACAGAAGTGACAAAAATGTTAAAACTCGGCCAACTATAAAAAATGACTTTGTATCTAAATCATAATGTTATTATTTCTTATATTAAATGATGTAAAAATGTTATCCATAAACCTTTTAGGTTTCTATTATATTTCAAATAAAAAAATTTAAAAAATAAAAAATATGCTGTTGGTATGCTTGATTTACTTATTACTTATAGTGTTCGACTCCTCCCGAGTGCTTTAGTAAAAATCTTTATTCTTGGTTCCACGAGGCTAATAAAACTTAAAATATGCACAAGGTTGACAGTTAAAGTTGAAATAGAAAATAGTTGCGAATACTAAAGTCTTCACTGCTGTACGGGCCTCTGGGTCTGTTTTCGTTTACTTATAACAGTAACCTACATTTATTGCTGATTATTTAAAATTGTTTTTTTTCTTCTTTATTTTTCTACCACTCTTTAATCGACCTACTTAGAAAACGCTGAAATTCATAATTTGATTAATTATTATATTTTGTATGGCTGATTCGACAAATTTCTTCGAACGCCGCGTAGTCGGTGATATACTGACGAAATATGTATTTCATGCTTCATAAACAATACGAGACTGTCGGTTGCTTAATACGAATCCGTCGATGCAATATATGTCATTAAAAATGTATGCAATTATGCAGCGGCTCCGGAAAATTGAGGCCAAATGTGGCTTACATAAATATCCAAATATATTAATTTAATTCATGGTCGCCATTAAATCAGCACGCATATGGTTTTATTTCTATTTTAGCTCCTTCAGTGCCATTTTTTTCTGCTTGATGAAGACCTCCCCATGCATTTTCTCTGTCCATTGCTGATCATTGCCGCAGAATTATCAACTATACAAGATTACAAATTTTTACTGGATTATTGCCGTTATCCAGCAGGAGAAGTTAATCTGATTTGATTTTAATCTACAAAATTATTAATTCGCATTTTGACACCCCTGATATTTTGTGTTTGTTTATGTTTCTTGCGCCTGAAAGAGCTACACGAATACCTACCCTATTTTATTGTGACAACACTAGAAATTCATATTTGAACTCTCTTTTTTTCGTAGCGAATCTTTATATTGTTTAGCACGATAGCTCCATACCCTGCCGTTCTGAATTCATAACGCAATCACAAACAAATTATTATATCTATTTCACGTCTCCTTTTTCTAAATTACTGTTATAACTTTAAACAACTAACTATACTATGTCAATTCTGTAATTTTTGCTGTTGTACTCTTTGGATTTCTTGTATATATTATTATATAAAAGGTATTTCTGTGCCGTATATTGAAATAAATAAATAAATAAGAATGTGACGATTTAATTAGACCAATGATATAATAAACTGTAGATACGTCACAAGCGTGAAATCTTGGCAACTCAAAAGTGAGGTAATTGCCTTCTTTGTGATCGGGCGCGATGCTACGCCGAAAAAAAAGTCCCGAGGAAAAATGGAATAGAGTATCGTACATTATTGTAAGAATGAGTATGTTATTTTAGTCACCGTGACTTCAAATTACCTGATTTTTACGTGATTACTTGATTATGTGATTTGCTGTCTCTTTCAATGCAATATTTGCTACATATGAAAGTCGGCTAGTGGGAATAACGTGTCTATGTTATAATAAGTCAGTGATTAGACTACCTTTTTTTTCGAATACGTAGGTACTTAGGATAAATATCCGTTTGAATAGTGCATCTCGTCATCGTTTACTCTATCGTGTGCGTCTGAAATATGGAATTATTGTCTGATTTTATGGCACGTTATTATTATATACATTTTTTTTAATAATGCGATTGTTTTAAATTGCACCGGAAGACATCAAAGAGCAACTTGCGCTCAATTATCAGCGTAATCCCCGGCAACAGGCTGCGGTAATTGCCGCCCGACCGGAGGCGGCCACGGGCCTCGCCGCCCGGTCCCGTCGTGAAGTTTCCTTCCTTGGTATCTGTCAATATTTTACAGTACAGGCTAGCCCATATCTTTCAATATTATACAGTACTGGCTAGTAGTGATGGGTCCGCTCTGTACTCACTACTACAATGTAGTACTACACTACATTGAAGTGCACACTTCGCACATTTTGATGTGTAGTGCACACTACAAACTACAAACACGAAAGTTATTGAAAGTATAACGTATATATAGTAGTGAAACGTGAAATTTTTGGAAAGTTGATGTAGATATATGAAGAAATCTCTGGAATCTGTAACAACCCCCCCCATGGTTTGAAAAATTTTGGGAAGTTGATGTAGCTAAATGAAGAAATCTCTGGAAACTGTAACAACCCCCCCCCCCCCATGGTTTGAAAATTTTTTGGAATCGAATGAAGAAATCTGGCTGGCGACTTCAATTCATTTAAAAATTTACTTCACTATTACTTCATTTCATTATTATTACAATTACTTCACTTCATTTACTTCACTTCAATTACTTCACTTAACTTCATTTCGTAGTACTACAATTACTTCACTTCAAGTAGTTTTTACTACAATTGTAGTGTACACTTTGTAGTCTTCAAACTGGTGAATGTGTGTGTGTTGTAGTCTTCATTTTGAAATGTAGTTTTTCCCTTCGCTACTGACTAGCCCATATCTTTCGATATTATACAGTACAAGCTAGCCCGTGGATCCATTGTGTCCATACATTTTAGAAAAATATCGTAAATAATATAGGCAGTTCGATGTTGAACCGAACCGACTAATGCCTATACCAGACTACGGTGTTACCGAAGACCCTAAGACCCATTGCGGGCAAGACCCTCAGAGACAGAGTAATCTTATCAACAGAACCGCACCTTGTACCCAGATTAGTGAGTGAGATGACAGTTACAAACTATCGAGTATTTGGCGCCCTGTTCTTACGACATCGATTCAACCCTTGAGAGACGTCGCAGTAAAGTCCGCCGACGTAACTAGTACATATTGCACACTGGCGACCTCTATTGTAGAAGAAGTGAACACTCCACAACAAAGTGCATATAATTTACGGCCTCGAAAGCAGTAATCAGTCCGCCCTCTACCTCCGCGGGTAACGGTCGTCCTCCTGATGACGTTGAATAAGCATTCAACGAAACGTCGAGAATCTTTTCTCGGAAAAACATACGGTTCGTATAAAGTATCCGCAACTATTTACAGTTAAATATACAGAGTACCCAATGCTGAAATCCGCAGAACCTGCGACACACAAGACATTGTAAGATGGAGCAGGCAGACAAGGCGTTTCTGGAGGGACCACGTCGAGAGAATGGACCAGACGAGAGACCACCAAAGAGATGGAGAGAGAGCTGGACGTCCTCGTCACAAGACCAGGACTGACCTGTCAATACAGATCAAGGATCTAACAAACGAAGAAGAAGAAGTGATTTAAGGTGCTGTCAGCTTACGTGGGACCATACATAGGGAATTGACTAGTGAAAACACTTCCTTGGAGTTGATGTGGTTTGTTCATTACAATACAAGAGATAAGGAAAAGGTTATTAAGTGTTTAGAACATTAGCAAAAGGTTAGATATGTTATGCACGTCAATAATAAATTAGATTCAAAACGCTCTCCCGAAAACTACAGTTTTTTGCCGCGTAAAGGAGGTCCGAGCTGGATCGCTGGTGGACTGAGAATAAGAATCCAGGGCCCTGAACGGTCCTCGGCCTTGCCGGTAATCTCAAAACTTCTGAAATCTTCCAAGCGTTGTTATTGGCCGTTTCCCCCTCGCGGTGACTGGAGCTGCTACTCGCCCAGAGATGTCGCTGCTTTTCACTTTTGGCGTCGATGCCCCACAATAACAATAAAATAATAGACACTAGCTGTGCCCGCGCGGCTTCGCACGCTTAGATTTTTAGTACACTGTTTGGATCGTCATAGAACTTTCGCGAACCTTCTAGAACATTCTCCTTCCAGAACTTTCAAGAAATTTATTGATATACAGAAACCTTCTAGACAACCGACACATTCCACCATTCAGTTTAGAACCTTATAGATCTTTCGGGAATTTTCTAGAACATTTTCCTTCCAGAATTTTCTAGAGCAGGTTTTTCGGGAACCTTCTAGACTCACCGACACAGTCGGCGCGCCTATTTTGAGACAATCTGAAGCATTTGCGGCCTTTCCATAACAAAACAATGTGCTAGGAAGCACATTTTCGTCACCCACTCCCACCCACGCACAACCACCCCCACCAAACTCGCATATTTTCGATGTGACACCAAGGGCTATCCACCACCATAACCACCGGTGGGTGGTTGTAGCTGGTTGTGGAGAAAACTTGGCGGGTAGGGAAACACGGGTTTCTTTATATATATATATATTATATATATATATTATATATATATATATATTATATATATATCTTATATATATATTGATTACAGTATTGGAACTGTTGATGAAAAATTATTAACAAGAATTCAGTTTCTTTTGCGTTTTTTTTGTTTAATTTGTTGTTTTGTTTGATTTGTTTAATTTTTAATGACAGTAAAAATAATCAAGAAGGAAGACTGATCCAAAAACTTCGAGTATCGCAAAGAGGTATAGAAAGATGTGTGTGGGTAAGATAGCAGACTAGTTGATACAATTGAATGCGCCAAGAAAACGAAATGGCCATGGGCACTACGGGCAGTCGGCATTTCTCACAGGATGGACAATCTCTGTGCGGATGCAGACATGATTTAATCTTAAAATCTACATTTTAATTTACGTTTCGTACTGAATTCGCGTCGTAAAAAAATAACAGGAACGGTACAAAAATGGTAATGGGGACATTTTGATATTTTTTAAGGGCGGCCCTTTATCTGGGGATGCCTCTAAGCTAAGCCTTACACTTATACAGCATATTTCTCCTGTTGGCGCTCGATCTGCTCATATAACTCACAACATTGCCCAATTCTTCCAAATAATTAATAAAATAGTTTACTTATTCATGGATTTGGCGTTGTAGTCATTGTGTAAAAAATATTCAATATTCCCGTCATAACGTTATTTTGTCCGTAGCTAATCAATCATTATATATATATGTATATATATAAAGAAACCCGTGTTTCCCTATCCGCCAAGTTTTCTCCACAACAAGCCACAACCACCCACCGGTGGTTACGGTGGTGGATAGCTCTTGGTGTCACATCGAAAATATGCGAGTTTGGTGGGGGTGGCTGTGCGTGGGTGGGGGTGGGTGACGAAAATGTGCTTACTAGCATATTTTTTTGTTATAGGAAGGCTGCAAATGCTTCAGATTGTTTCAAAATAGGCTCGCCGACTGTGTCGGTGAGTCTAGAAGGTTCCGGAAAAACCTGCTCTAGAAAGTTCTGGAAGGAGAAGGTTCTAGAAAATTCCCGATAGTTCTATAAGGTTCTAAACTGAGTGGCGGAATGTGTCGGTGTGTCTAGAAGGTTCCTATACATTCATTAAATTTTTTGAAAGTTCTGGAAGGAGAATGTTCTAGAAGGTTCGCGAAAGTTCTATGACGATCTAAACTGTGTACTAAAAATCTACGCGTGCGAAGCCGCGCGGGCACAGCTAGTTAACATTAAAAACATATATATTTGAATGTCGTCAGTTTAACACTTCATCCGTCGATTAGAGATTCTGATACTCTCAAAACTCGAGTAGTAAAAGATAGCACAGTTTATGTTTTTTCACCCAATTTACCGAACATTTGTTTATTTATCTTTGAAAGAAGGACGCGTGTCGCTCCCGTGCCGTGTAGCAGTGACGGTAACAATGGCATTCAACTAACGACAGACGACAGTAAGGAAATAAGCATCGGCAATCTAGATTAGCCGCGAGACGAAATGCGGGTTGACAAATGCATTTAAATGAACTATCGTATCGTGCAATCGTGATACGCTAAACAAATAGCGCGGTGTCAGAGTCGGATCGGAAGCCCGAATGAAAATTATACTAAATCTCATAAAAAAATTGGATACGCGCTGTACTTTGCACACGTTTTTTTTTATAATATGACGGGTTTATCTGTTTATTTGGAAATATTAAGAGATATAAGAAAATGGTGTTTGTAAATATATGAATGTGTAAATAGTAGGTAATTAACTTAACATCCTAACATATCTCATATACAAATAATTTTGAAGTAGTACCTAATAATAATATAAGCATGTTAAAATAAAAGACATCAATTGTAACAGTAGTGAGTAGAACATAATAAAGTAATGAATCAATATTAAATTATTAATCAAGTATTAATTCAATGTTGCGTTGCAGAATTATGTTCACCTGTGATCTTAGGTGGTATAGAGACACATGATAGATGTCGATGTCGGTGAACAAGTCGTTGTAGACTCGGCACATTCTCACTATGGGGGAGCGTAATCCGTAATTGGTACGAACTACAGGAATGTGGTAAATGCACTGTGTTCTAGTAGCTCTTGCTGGGACGTGGATGTTGATAAGTGATAAAAGGGGTGGACAATTAAATTGGTTTCGACAGATCTTATACAAATTAACAATGTCAAGAGCTGTGCGTCTGTTTTTTGTATTTAAGATGTTGAAGTAATTCAATGAATCTGCATAGTGTTACCGCGGGATGTTAAAGAACCTAAAGCTAGCACCTATGTACGAGTAAGCTAACCTAAGGTTAGCACGACTTTGCTAATCATCGAACTTTCGTACAGCTGCCCGCCCTACGAGTCATTTTAGTATGACGCGATTGAACGTCAAATGTGTACGTATATAGTATGTATTTGGGAAATTAATTTTCACAGGGAGATGTGTGAAAATGCCAATGCGAAATAATACAATCAAGACAAGAGTAGGTACACAACCGCCAATCGCTCGGGGTTGGCGGCTGATTTTGGAACCCACGCCGACGGAGTAGTAAACCGTCGGACCGGTGACCACGTATCTGAAAGATAAACATCGATAATGTGCAACATGATTATTTTTATTTCAAGTATATTGAACTTTGTAATGCACTCACGTTGATTTAAATTTATCACAACTAAAACAGGTATATGTACTTTATAACTTACCTAAATATATACATTTTGTCATCTTTTTCGAATGGAGCAGCGGGTCGCGGAGCAGCGGAGAGAATTTTTTGGGCTTTAACGGAAAGATGTCGAGGATCGGAGACATTTGTTGGAACGTGATGTTATTTAGGAGTGTTTTATCTGAATTTAAGTTTCGACGTGTGTGCGTTACAAAGTTCAATTTAGTGTAAATCGAGATAAACATCTAATTTAATATAATTGTCACTAAGTCCATAGCCGCACAGTTTTGCAATAAAGAGGCCTAAGATTCGCTTCAAAACATGTATTTTATATTTGAACAGGAATCTTTTTCGCATGCTCTTGACATTATATATATTTGTACGAATTCCAATTAATTTAAATTTAACTATTCTTGTCTCACTAGAATTGTTATTGTTGAACAAATTAAAATTCGACTGTTTAGTCAAAGTTGATTATGATTTCAAAGCATACATTTGAATGATTGATACAGTAATTTTGTATATACAAATGAAAAAAAGATTATGAAGAAAATATGAGGGGCGAAAAATAAGGTAGTAATTCGAAAATTGATTTTTTACAATTATTTTTTCCAATTGTCCACCCCTGTATAATATCAAAATCCAACCATCTACACTAATTACGTGAAACGATTGTCTCTAAGGTGTATGAAACAATAAAATTAATATTACGTAGCATTACTCATTACCTACTTGGAAATAATTATTTTTATGATGACACCAACGCTTTATAAAATACTCTGACGCGAAATTAGTAGATCCGTCGTATTTGAGAAGTCGATAGCTTATTCTAATTTTAGTTATAATCAATCATTATTTTAGAGAAAAAAAAATCCCTTTTAAAATTTTAATTTTTCTCAGTCTGCATTTATCCATTACTGGATGTATGTCCTCCAGATTACGCCATGTCGCGCTAGCCACGGCGGCCACATGCCCAAAATCATGTTCAATATTAATGCCATAAAACTATCTGTCAAAATGCTTAGTTTGAAAATAGTAAGAATATTGATGTGACACGTATTCCGTGTTCGCATCTCTATTTATTTTTAAAAAAAATTTAAAAAAAAAAAAAAAAATGAAACCAATTTCATGGATATTAAAAACATTTTTGTGTGTTTTATATCAATTCAAAGTTCTCCGCCTCTCATAAAAACACCCTTTAGATATCTCAAGATGCCCTTTTCAAGGCTCTGTTGGGAATTATTTAACTTTAAAAGGAATTTGTAATTTAGCTTTAATATTAAGGTATCCATCTAGACTCCGTGTAAGTACTGGAAGCACACTTTTGTGGGTTTTTGAGATTACTTACTTACATTAGGTATTGGTTGTGGGCTTTTTAGTTGGAGTTATTTTGACTTTGGGCATATGCTCTAGCCTACTGTAAATGTTGCCCAACTCGGCTGTTTATTTTACGCCTTTTTATTCTGTCTCCCTAGTTTCATTGCTAATTATACACACTCTAAACTCCACGTTGTCGTCTTCTTGGTTTATTGTTCTTTTTTCGTTTGCCCTAATTTTGGCCTTATCAAAATTCAAATATTTTTTGTGTCTTATGGGCCTACCACACGCATAAGACCGCCACACTTTTGCCTGCGCAGGCCGGTTTGTGTACGGAACACCGTGCGTGTGGTTGGTAATACACGCACGGTGTTCTGTGTACGAATGGCCTGCGCAGGCAAAAGTGTGGTGATACTTGTGCGTGTGGTAGGCCCATTACCGGGTGCTTGCAATAATTACAGTATCGTCTGCACATCTGTTACTCGCTCTCCATTTGTATTCCGTCCATACCACTCCATATATTCTAGAGTAATTATGATCAATTTTGATGATATTACATCTCTTCGACATACGCTTTTGTAACTGGAAGTGGATTGCTACATTCATGTAGGCGTGCGTTCAGTGTTGCAGAGTTTGTGATATTAAAACTGTTAAAAGTTCATATAATAACGCAGTGAGTGGGATGCGCTTTTGGAATCTGCGTAATTAACACATTTTTGTTGTCTTAATAAAAAAATATCAAACTATATTTTTATGCGTTAAAATTCACGTCGGAATTTGTAATTTTCTGCTTGATTTTTGAAAATGTAGAAATATGGAAAATGTACATATATTTTTTTATGTGTATTATTTCGTTTGCAGGTCTTTTCCAAAAATGTTTACAAATTTTGAGGGTTTTAAAATTCAATTTTTATGTTCCTGAATTAAAGATTTCAATTATTTTCAGATAACGCGTGTGTTCAAAGTGACATCCATTTTAGTCTAGACAATGTTGAATAAAATCAAAGGAATCTCAACACTCCTTTCTTTATTCTGTCTACCATAACTACATCCAGCATTGCATTAACTTCTAATTTGTTCATTCCTCATCTATCGACCATAGATTTTACACATAAGCGCCTTAGTGATCGCATTTCCACCGCATTCAGCCTACTTTCATTCCTTTTTTGCCAATTCCAGGCTTCACTTCCATACATCAGAGTTGGCAATAGAACGCCATTATGTACCGCAAGTCTTACTTCTTTTGACAGGTTCATATTGGCCATAATGGTACTGGGAGCACCATTAACTTTGTTTCCCGCAGTTACTCTCATTTCGATATCGTTAAAATCGATTTAAATTTTAATTAATTCCGTAATTCAGACTAATACTCACTCGAAAATATTCCACTTGTCTCTAGTGTACTTTATTCACATCGTTTCTATCGCTCAGCTATTCGCTGTTAGAATGATCCACAGCAGTACTTTTTACATTCCTCGCACTTTGTCTATTATCTTCGCTTCTATGGTCGATCGCACGGTTTGCAGGACGCCTATCGATTCGCGACCGTAAGCTTTCTGGCCTTTTCTACGACCTCTGTCAAGCTGAATTCCCGCCGCGTGTCGCCGCGTATTTATAACTACCCGATTTCTCGATCTTTCCGACATTCACATTACGTTCAGTTCCTCTCGAATTCAGAATCTCGTGAAAATAACATGAACACCTAAAGGCGATCGTCTAGCAGAATGAGCAAATTTCACCATTTTTTGTCATATTTTCTCTTGCGTTTTTTATTACATTTTTGTATGGAAATATGTCATTTTAAAATTTATTCATCAGGTTACATATATTTTAAATACGAATATCTTATTACAATGTCACAAATTAAATTATATAATTTATTAATAAATTACCAAACCTTCGATGTTTTAAAAATGAAGAAAATTGCTCGACTTTATGGGCCTTTTATGACTGAACTGCGTGTTGAGATATCTTTTTTATTCAATAATATTACAAAGTAAACGATTATCTTAAATTTATTACAATTATAGAAAAATCTGTTAGTACGTTTACATGCAGTTTATGTTTTAAAAAACACTGTTTTTTAAATTATTTTTATTTTTTGTGTTTTTTTTCAATCCTTTTAAAATAGTTTATAACTTTTTTTCTTTAATAAATTAAAGGAATAGACATAATTACTTTAAACAGTATTTTTAAAAACATAAATTGCATGTAAACAAACTAACAGATTTTGCTATAATTGTAATAAATTTAAGATTAAGATAATCGTTTACTTTGTACTATTATTGAATAAAAAAGATATGTCAACACGCCGTTCAGTCATAAAAGGCCCACAAAGTGGAGCAATTTTCTTCATTTTTAAAACATCGAAGGTTTGGTAATTTATTAATCAATTACTTAGTATAGTTTATGACATTTTAATAAGATATTCGTATTTAAAATATATGTAACCTGATGAATAAATTTTAAAATTAGATATGTCCCTTCAAAAATGTGATAAAAAACGCAAGAGAAGATATGAGAAAAAATTGTGAAATTTGCTCATTCTGCTAGACGATCGCCTTAACACTTTTCTGTGTTTTAGCATAAGTTAGATTAGAATTTTTATTGATCAATATCTGCAATACATACTTCTGTAATTCAGTTTTATTTTACTTGGATATTTTTACTTAGTACTTTACTTGGTACTTAGATATTTTTTGTAATTTTGATACAGTTTTTATTTTTCGGTTATGCATTGTTGATTGTACGTTTGAGTTTTTCACTTTGATTGAACTAATTTTAGCATTGCGAAACCTCAGTCGGCAGACTGCGTGCACGGGTGGCACATAGACGAGCGGCCGACAGATTTGTCGTTCTGTTTAGTTAACAGTGAATACATAAATTGGAACGTGCAATTGACGGCAAAAGGGAGCTTTGATGCAGTGGAACATCAGTCCGCCGATGCCGAAGCGTGGATCTAAGCTTTACATTTGTTTTGTTTGTTTGTTATTCCTAAATCTTACACCGGGGCTTTTCTGTTCGGAATGTGGGGCTTAACATCTCGCGGCGTTTTTCAATTTCTCGCCTGGCATTATCTGGTCTTACGTTTTGAGTCCTTTCGCGAGTAGGCATACTCGTGTAAGGTCGTACGCCGACGGGCATATTGTGGGTTTAAATAGTTTTCAATATTTTTATACGTATGCTCTGAGAACACAGTTACTGGATTCTGTTCACAGAGGGATAATTATTAATTGAGAAATATTATGTGAGCCTCGTAAAGACAGGAATAATAATTTTTAGGCGTATTCTAGTGTACATGTTAAATAGTTCGGAAAAATACCATATTATATACATTAAAAAGAAAATTGTTAATTGGATTACTAATTTAGAATGTACTGAATTCTAGATTTGATGTATCTATTGTATTCTATAAATTTATAGGCTACGTTTCCTATAAAATTTCGAATCCAGTACATTATATATTAATAATACTCAATGATTGCATTCTTTTAACTCGTAGCGTCTGTTTGTCTGCCGAAAAAACTTATCGATTATCGATTCTTAACCCTTTTCCCGTGATCTAATCGAGCTGAAACTTTGCAGGCAGACTCTTGGCGACGATACAAATGATCTAACAAATTTTCGTTTAATTTTTTTTTAATAATTATAGTATAATTTTGGATTTTTCGAAATTTTAACGATTTATATATTGTTTAATTTTCGAGCCTGACGCGTGGAGTAGGCGCGAAACCTGTTTCAATGGGAAAGGGAGTGTAATAAAAACTAGTTTTTTTTGGAGTTTTTTATATTACGCCATATATTATGTAGCCGAATGAAAAATACTTTTTACATTAAATAAATTAAACCTTTCGTCTTCAATCCGTTTAATCCAACCTCGGATAATCGGGAGTGTACCTTAATTGACATTGATATTTAATGTGGAATCTCATGCCTACAGCACATATACTTGAAGGGATTTTCAAGAACAAGCACAATGTGGAACATTTATAATCAAAAACTAAATCACAAACTCCAAAATTTAATTAATATGAGGCGTAAATATTAGATTTTGGACTAAACTTTGAACAGCTTAGTCGGCGTATGTTCTAGAACATTATGTAAGAACTCAAGAAACATTTAAATAACACACCCATATCAGTAATATAATAATATATGTCGTAGTATAACTCCGTATCAAGTTTTATACGGGGTGTAACAGAGTTCGTCCACCATACCTTACTGGTGGATTCCTGCCTTGATCACGAGCCGAAAATATTCAAGCAATCAATAGTCATAGAGATACGCAATATCAAAAATTAGCTTTTTTTTTTTCAATATTTCTGAACTTTTTTTTTTGCAAAACGTTGAACTATCAATGCAGTTTCAGTTTAACTTACTTTCAATACAATGACTGGCTTGTTGGTCTTTGGTTAGGACACTCGCCTCGTGATCCAAAGGTCGCGGGTTTGAACCTCACTCCAGACTAGCAAGTTAGTCCCATTTTCATAGCACAAGCGTTTAGCTTAGTTTGTAAATAGTAAGAATATTGATGTGACACGTATTCCGTGTTCGCATCTCTATTTTTTTTTAAAGTCAAATAAAATGATAAAAACCTTGCAGAAATTGACTACAGATTTTTTCGCAAGGTTTTTATCATTTTATTTGACTTGTATTGAAGCGAATGATTTTTTTTATATTCGATGTAAGTCACTGTAATGATAGTTCTGCGTTTTGCAAAAAAGAAGTCAGAAATATTGAAAAAAAAAAACTTTGATATTGCGTATCAACCATAACTATTGATGTTAATTAGGTCATGGTTGCTCGAACATTTTAAAGTTAAAACATTGTAATTTTCAAGTATTGTGGACTAGCTCTGTTACAGCCTGTTACTGTATATTTAGATCATAAAGGGAAGACCGCACGCGCACGATAGATTGAAGTATTATCAATTCTTGTGCGTATAATATACAGGTACATACATATTAAATACAAAAGACTCTTACGTGATATTCATACTATGAATCAGCTTCATTCACCTTACCGATGTATGAATGTTTAAATTGCCTGGCTTCGTGCAAGTTTGTATCAAGGTTTGTTTTAACTCTCAAGGTTAATTGTTCACAATATTGAGCTAAAATTAACTTCTCCTTTTTCGATATTTATGTACGTGTGTAGGTGTATCCTTTAGACGTTTACCGCAACTTCGTATTATTTTTTGTGCTTGCAGTCAATGCATAATTTGTAATTGGATCGTATTTTTAAAATTGTCTAATTGGATGACGTTCCGCAACAGACTGTTACTACAACAGTCCGCTCTAGTGATGGCATTTTAACCGGTGACACGAACCGTTCTTTGAGATTTGTATCGGATTTTGTCGCTGATTGCAACTGATTTTTCGCATGTTCTTTGTTTTTCTCTGGCCAGAGAGGTCAGACATACACAGCTTTATTCTTCAGGCGTTATCTTTCCAATGCTGGATATAGGCCTCTTCCATACCCTTCCATCCTTCCTTGCTATTTGTAGCCATTTCTTCCACCCCACAGCGGCTATATCGTCGGCCCGTCTCTTTTGAGGTCTTCCGACGCCTCTTTTATTCTCCCAAGGTCTCCACTTCAGAACTCTGGGAGCCCACCTTGAAGCATCCTATAAACTACACACAGATGATTGTTCACAATTCGGCGGGCAACCGTCGGTACTGGACGACAGTTATATCTCAGTTACCAGTCGTTGATACAATCAGATACAAATTTCAAATGATTGTACCATTTGTAACCGGTTATACTAGCGGTACTATAATTCAAATTATATAATCAACCGACACTAAGCCACACTCACAACATATTCGATCGTACGAAAGAAATTGAAATAAAATATAACATGTTTTCTTACAATTTTTGCTACCTTAAATTTATCTTCATTCCTGGAATTTTATTTCGCGAGTGCAGTCGCTCGAATTGTCGCTACTTTAGCGAGTTCGCTTTTTTGCTGTCCTTCTCCATCTGAGGGTCGCTTTTACTGAACTGAATCGTTTTAATGACACAATAAACCAAACATAAAATCGGGTGAAAAACATAAAGTATTATATCTCTACGTGAGTTTATTAATAATTTTATTTTAAGTAACATAATCCATCAGAAAATTGGCGTAGAGATAAATAACATGATTTATGTTTTTCATCTAATTTAATGATCATCATTATCAACAATATAAAAACATCAACTTGAAAACCGATCGTTGTAAAATATATATTTTATAATTATTTATTGAAAATATACTCGTTTTTTACTTTGAAAAAAATGTACGATCTTGATGTAGCTGTGAACGAATTAGCTTCTGCAGATTAGTGTTATGTCCGTAAAAGGATTAATTCAACCTCCTGAGGATGCGCGGCTGCTCCTTACTGGCCGCAGCCTGTGGCTGGTGAAGGAGTGTGGGGTGGGACTGGCAGCAGCCCCGCATTAGTCATCTGATGTTGTCATCGCCAGGCCGCGCTGCGAGCGAAGGTCTCCGCGGGGGACCACCTGGCCGATCCTATCGGAACGCTTGATCCGGGGAGCATATTAATTACCTGCAGTCTGCAGTACCCACAGTGTTCAGGAACTGTTTATTGGTTCGTCCTCTTCATTCATTTATTTAATGGATATCGGAATGGTTTTGCTCATCTCTAGCAGCTTCTTCTTCCACTCCTCTCTCCTTAGATCCTTCTATACCCCGTCAAGCCATTGCCATTGGAGCATAGATTATACAAATTTAAAGAGACGAATTAAACACGTCCTTCAGAAATGGGGGTTGGGTCACAGCCCTTAAGCGAATGGATTTTTAATATTCGGTTTTAAGTTAATTTCAGGATAGTCTTACAGAGGATGTCGCTTATCTCCATCTCCATAACTATTAATATTATAGCGAGATTGTGGAAACGGAAAGTATTAAACGTAATCGAGGATTTTCCAGCACTTTGCACAAAAGAGAGGCGAGACCAGAGAAAGCGAAACCAGAGACGAGAAGTGAGGCGGCGATTCAGTGCCGCCAGCGATAATAAATTAAGAGAGTACCTACCGACGTGTTAGAAGTGTTAGATAGTGATCAGAGCGATATAAGCGAAGTGGATCAGAATTTATAGATACTAGTGAGAGATTCTCAAGTGACTAGTGCGAATTACAGAATAGATCTCCAGTTGAATTCGTGTCCGATGATTTTAGTTAATTAATAAAGACTCTGATTAATTTCAAGTGCTTGATATGTCTCCCATCGCCACGATCCCGTGACAATATTTATTTATTTATTTATTTATTTAATGTTCATAGAAGACCAACAGCACAAAAAAAGCATAGAAAACATTGATACAATATAGATGGCCAATTACAGGTCTCCACATTTAGAAATATGTCAGTAATGATAAATATTTATGAATGACTAAGGCATATTAAAAATTATGTAGAAAGAAAGAATAAAAAATTTAAACAAAAGAAAAAGAAACTTAATTATTACGTGGAAAAAAATTCAGCACTCAAAATTTTTCTTAATCTTGTGTGGCTGCACTCGAACAGATCAATATCCAATAATCTTATCAGTTTATTGAATGCATCGCATACCCTCAAGAAATATGAATTACGACGATAGTTGGATGAGGTAAAATCAATGTGAAAGACTGGGTTGTGTCTACGAGATCTACAGGGAACATGGAATTTGTCTATTTAATAGTTCAGGACAGTCGACGATGCCTGATACAATTTTTAGTGGGTACATCAAATCACCTATTTCGCGACGTTTGTATAACGGTAGGACACTGTAAAACACTGTTGCTTCAACATTTTCGACTCATAATTTACGCAGGAATCTATCTGCAAAGTATTGTGGACTAGCTCTGTTACTAGCGTATAATAGCGCTGAAGATATGATTGTATTTATATCTTTAAAGTAGGGTTTATTATTTAATGAAAATAAAATTTTGTATCTAATGAGAGAACAGCGTGTACGCGAAACGTACCACAGACAATCGGACATAGTTTAGGGCAAGGAACAGAGCTGCTGAGCGACAGGTTCAGCGCACCAATACCTCGACGTAGTCGGATCATTAGCCACGTTTGCTAATGCTTCTGCTTTACGAAAACTTGAAAAATTGACTGCATCGTTAAGAGTACATTTCCAAGCCGTCCATCTGGTAATTATTATGATGCATGCAAGTCTCTGTATCCGAGCACAGAATAAGGTAATTGCACTTTATGTAATTTATAAATTATGCCAACTCATGGTAACGTACCGAAAAATTGAATAACATTAATAACCCTGAGTCACGATGACGTACCAAACAGTTCAAAAACACACGTTATCATCTGTAATTTATACAATAATTTATACATTTTTAATTAAAATGATAACTATCTGTGCAAATGTATGATTTGTTCCCATTGTTACATTGTATTGGTGCAGGTTAGGGAACTGTCTAATTGTTATCAGGTATTATTAGAATTATTCATATGTTGTCACAAAAATCAAAAAATATGGTAATTACACATTATTTAAGTCTCCCGAACAGTCCATATGAATCTATAACCAACGGGACTATTTTCGAAAAAACAATCACTAAAAATACGGAGAAACTAATCAAACATAAGCGACAAGATGCGACCGAATACCCCAGACAAGTAATAGACAAGAGTAAAGCGATACAGAGAGTACTTACGTGCGAAATGGCGTCAACCTGTGTGGAATATTCTAATGACAATTAGTGTGAATTAAAGAACGGTGCTCCGATTAAATTCGTGTCCAGTGACTTCGTGTCATAAATAAAAGTTTTAATTATTTTTAGTGTTATATATATAATTATTATTTTTATTTCTGCTTTGTGTGTAAATATATCCCGATTGATTATTAAATGTTTTTAAAATACTTCGATTAGTTTGTACAGAATAATGCCTAGTGTTTTCAAAGTTACTTTGTGACATTATTTTCATCGATTGAGATATTTAATATTATATTAATGAATAGTCGTTAAATAAAAATATACAAACTAGTGTTGTAAATAATTAATGTCTTGATTGTATGCTGTTTACCGTACGTGGATGGTGTTTTAAAGGCAAATAGTAACAAGACTTACAGAGTCCAGTAAGCAGGATGTATGATGCATGCAAGGAAGGTGACCTTATTATGACCGTTAACAAGTTCAAAATGGTGGTATTGGAGGAGGCGATTACGACAACATGTGAAATACTAGTAGGCAATGAGTGTTTGGAACAAGTAGATGAGTTTGTGTATTTGAGAAGACTGTTCACTAGAAGGGGAAGGCTGAGGAAGATATCGAGCCGAGGGTGTCTGCATGTGAATAGTAGTTTGAATGTAATAATTTTTCTGCGTGTAGTTTTCTGGGATATTCTGCCGTGTATCTCTGACCTCTGGCAGGGTCCATCATGAGGGCTGATGTTTTGATCACAACACACCGAGAACAAGCAATAATTTCGAATAGAAATATGTCGACCGAGGCAAGACCAGCGGTACACGATTGAATTCTGGTACCAACACTGATGCATGGGAGTAAAACCTAGCACCGGCAGAGGGGAAACGAAAGGAAAATTAATGCGGTGGAAATTAAATCACTTAGAAGTATGTGAGGCAAATCTATTTATGGATAGAGTGATAAATGAGCAAATTTTTTTCCAGGGCAAAGTTATTTATCACCAAATTTAAATTTGAAACTGATGTTTGTCTGGTTCAATATCCTGACTGTTTATGTAATATAGTATTTGTGAAGCTTCCAGCAAGACTTACTCATTTCTCGTTAATAACTTGGAGGTACTCGGAGAAAATTTTCATTCATCGAATTAAATCCTTCCTACGCTTCTACGAATACGAGTATCACGTAAAGCGAGTGTCGTAGAGATACCTATTCCAAACAAATAAATCCTATTGGTTATTCATACTTTCTGCCGGGAGTGTTGTTATCCAATACGAACATCGCAATGATAAGCTGGTGTATTACTATTTTGTATATGTATTACATATGTAAATTTATCGGAATAAAAATATTTTGTATGAAATAATGAGAACACAATTTATATTGTTAATTTGAACAGTCGTCTTTTGAAATCACAAAGAAACATTTTATAATTTTTTTTTTTTTTTTTTAATATTTAACCTTTAATTGACGTGGGCGTATCTCAGGTACGGCAGTCCTGCATACGAAGTTTTTCCTTTTTTTTTTTTTCAAAGGCTGAAACCGTTACACAATAAATAAGAAACTTGTATCGTTGACGTGGTGCTGTATTTTATTCTTTGCATATTAAATCGAAAAATTAATTTATACCAATGTCAGAAACAAATTATATTTTGCCAAAGGGAAAATTTTCATTTAAAATGTCAGAAAGCCAGAAATATCTAACCAGAAGGTTACAATTTCACGTTTATAAATTCATTTATTTTAACATTTTATAGAATATTTAATTAAGTTTTTTTATATGAATACGATACGCTGAAAATTAAGTTTTTGTCCTTAAAACGCTAACTTTAGTAGTTTAGTATTAACAAACTACAAATAGAGCGGTAACCGCATAAAATACCCCTACCTACTGATATTCACTTTAACACAGCTGTAACCTGTCAAAAATGACGGTACTTTTACTTGTCGGTTTCTAAGGAAAAAGTATTTATTAATTTTATTTTAAAAAAATCGTAAAAAAAAAAATTCGTAAAAAATAAATTAAAGAAGTTACGGGGACAGACAGACAAACGAACGAACGGACGGATAGACAGACAACGAAATTATTATAATTAGGATAAATGAGTTCTATGGATGTATATGTTACGCGCATGCGTTTTGCGTATACGAAGTTAAATTCGTTGTCACATTAGATGTCACGTGTGGAATCATATACAACACCATACGTATCTACTATAATAATATAAGGAGTAAGTAAAATTGGGCGTTTTTCTTGCATATATATCGATTTTATGTGTTTCGTATTTTTGTAAAAATCTTCCCTTTTTTCTCCGAACATTTGTCATCAGCACTCTAGCTATACTCGGTTTTCATTCCAATTTTATATTCCGAACAAAGAAGTTAAACTTCAATAGTTCGTAAGCGCCTACATACTCGAATTCTTTACAAATAATCTTTTTTTTTCGTTAAATCAAAAATACAAGTTTCCCGTGGAAAGGGTGCAGAGACTAGTTATTAAACTAATTTTGAAGAAGCCTTCAATATTTCCAACAGAAATTTTTAAAATTTTCAATGTAGTCAAATATTAATGAAATTTACCAAAAATATGCTCTACTCCAAACCCACTAAATACACTTGAGCAATAATGCGTCTCTAAGGCCCTGTTGCGCCATCAGAAGTAAGAGTAAGAGTTAAGAAAAAAGTATAGATTTTTGCGTTCTCCACCAATCAAAACACTATGCTTTTTGCTTAACTCTTACTCTTACTTGATGGCGCAACCGGGCCTAAGAAGCTGTTTTAGTGACAGACCAAGGCCGGCTGGGAACATTGCAGTGCCCAGGTTCGGGACTAGTACAACCCAAAACCACTTCGCATATCGAGGGGTTAACGTGAATTAAAAGCAGAAGTGAATTATGTAACTTCTTCTTCAAAAACAACAAAATAATTTTGTGGTGACATTATTAATATAATTAATAAAAATAAACTTAGTTTTCACCACTGTTATATTGAAAAAATCAACATGTTTCAGAGCCCATGGCCCCTTCGT